>CM024803.1:20777543-20807543 GCA_014281875.1 Nibea albiflora
CCTAACGTGTGTCCTGATGTGTCCTAACGTGTCCTGATGTGTCCTAACGTGTCGTGATGTGTCCTAACGTGTTCTAATGTGTCCTAACTTGTCGTGATGTGTCCTAACGTGTCCTGTGTCCTAACGTGTCCTGATGTGTCCTAATGTATCCTGATGTGTCCTAACGTGTCATGATGTGTCCTAACGTGTGTGCTAACGTGTGTCCTAACGTGTGTCCTGATGTGTCCTAACGTGTCATGATGTGTCCTAACGTGTGTCCTAACGTGTGTCCTAACGTGTGTCCTAACGTGTGTCCTGATGTGTCCTAACGTGTGTCCTGATGTGTCCTAACGTGTCCTGATGTGTCCTAACGTGTGTCCTAACGTGTGTCCTGATGTGTCCTAACGTGTGTCCTGATGTGTCCTAACGTGTCCTGATGTGTCCTAACGTGTCCTTGAGTGTTTTAATGTTTAATCATCTGTCGTCTTTCGTTTGATTTTTTAAAATTTAAAATGTGAAAATAAGAAAATTGGTTTAATTCTGAATGAATAAACTTTGCAGTTTTAATAATTTGATAACTGTTCATTTATTAATATTCATTTTAACTGTTATTAATTAAAATTTCTTGTTTATCTTCAGAGTCTGATGTTGAGAAGACGTTGCTGAAACGTTTGAGGTGAGTTTGTGTTCATATCCTGCCTGTCTCGCCACATTTATCACCTCAGGTGTGTTCACGTGTCACAGGAAGTGATGGCTTGCGCGTCATTTGTAAATCAGTGTTGCGCTCTAATCTGTCCTCTCACGAACATGAAGGGAACTTTTCTCAGCTCAGAACCTGTTAGCAGCTAACAGTTAGCAGTTAACGTGTCACAGGAAGTGACTCGCGTGTGTCGTTTGTAAATGACAGCTGGGCAGCGTGTCGCGCTCTCAGGGAACTTTTCTCAGCTCAAACCTTTCATCGATGACCTCCCCCTCCTCCACCTCACCTCACCTCACCTGTCCGAATCAGTCTTATTGTTTTTTTGTGCTCGTACCTGCCCCCCCTGCAGACATGCTGTTATTCACTGTCTGCAGCCATCAGCCTTTTCCAATCTCACCATCAGGGAAGTCACAGCTCTTTGTACAAGTGGCTGCAGTAATTGAATTTGCTGCAGAAAGAGCGGCCTGGAAAATTTCATTTTCGCTCCCAGAGGGTCTGTGTGTGTGTGTGTGTGTGCATGTGTGTGTGCACATAACACACACACACAGACACACACACTCCTTCCTAACTGATCTATCCTCCATTTCCCTCTCCATGCTTTCCCACAGACACCCGTCCCACTCCATTTTGGACTTCACCTGCAGCGTCTTCCTCCGTCTGTCCAGAACCAGAATATTTTCAGCTAAACCCGAGATCATGTTCCACGCTATCATATATTTTTCTTAGTATCAACAAATCCTGCAAAGAGCCTCAAAGCGACGATGAAATGAAGCATTTTCAGAGGATTTACTGCTGCTGCTGCTTTTTGTCTCACAGTGAACTGAACAAACGGAGACGACAACAGTGAAATGTTCGACGCTTCACTGATTCCTGTACAAAAGCACGACTTCATGACTTTATTCAGATGGGCAGGTAGTTTTAGCCTAGCCACTTGCTAAAGTAGCTAACCGCTAATTGACTGCTGCTAATGGAAACTGCCGTTAGCAGGCGACAAAAATAAATATAATCAACTAACGTTAGCTACACAAAAATACAGAAATCCGGCTAACCTGCTAACAATGCTAATGATTGTTAACCAGTGACAAAAAACACAAACTGGAAAAAATAATCTTAGTCACTTTTTTATGATGGAGAGATAGCTTTAAACTAACCACTTGCTAAACTAGCTAATCACTTATTAACTGTTGCTACATTAGTGCTAATATAGCTAAGCTAAGTTAATGTTATGGGCCTCGCTAGTTTTGGGAAAAGGCTAAAATAGCTAACATAGCTATAATACAAGCTAATGTTGTAGATTTGGGGAAAAAACGAGGACAAACAGAAGTGCACATTTCAAAGCTACAGATGCTAACTATAGCCAGTGAGCTAACAGCTAACTCTGCGGGTTATTTAACACTTGTAATGGAGCTTATATTTAAAGTGTAACGGTTGTTGAACAAACATTAAAATAACCTTTTGTGGACGTTAAATGACTTCACAGTTTGTTGCTTTATTTATTCATGTGCTCATTTATTTCACGCCGTCATCCGTCCCCGTGCCGGTGCCGTTAGCCCCCCTTCCTGTCGGATCACAGCCGGTGTGGTCTCAGTCCAACACTCGGGCTTTGTCGAGCTTGGCCGGTCACTGGAAAATGAGTGTCCTGTGTGGTAATCCCAGTCGCCTGCTCCTCATTCTCATTGTGTGCTTTTCCTTTAATTTCTCCTTTCTGTGGCACAAAGCCGGCGGCATTACGGACGAGGAAGAGGGGATCTAAAGTATTTGATTCCAATTCCAGGCAAACCCTGAGGGGGACTTCATCAGCACGGCGGCCTCTCATGTTTCACCCCGAGACAGACGAGACGGGAGAGAAAAGCTATTAAAGTTGTATCTTAAAAGGTCAATAACACTGGCTGTAATGACTCTGACTGTTTAATCCAAATATATGGCCGAGGCTGAGCCCGACGCTGACATTGATAGACTTGAGTGGCAACCGGAGAATCCTCGACCGCCCAAACGTCCCGCGACGACACGTAACGAGGGACACGCCACGTGAAGATGATTTCTACCTCTGATCAGGCCGTCAATCAACTTATATGTAAATCATCTGTAATTAAATATAAATGTAGTCAATATTAAATAAATGTATTAATATAAATATGTTTAAAATGAACCCGGAAATAAATACATGAGGCAGTAATGATATAAATTAATGTAAATATAAATGAAGTTTTTATTCTGTACAGACTGAACGCAGCCTGAGAGCGTGTCGGAGGATCGGGTCAGACAGTTTGATGACAGAACCGGTACCAAGCTTTGTCTTTTTCATGATTTACAGCTAACGTCAGGTTCCGTTAGCCTTTTAGCTCAGTTAGCCGTGCTGTAGAGCCCAGGTCTGTTTCCTGGTTCTGGTTCTGGTCCTCATCAGCATTCCCTGCTGGGTCCAAAACCTGAAAAACAATTAGCAGGAAGAAGAAAACAACTTGTAACATAGTAACACAAAAACATCTGAATCATCTGATGAGGTGGATGGATGGGTGGATGAGGTGGATGAGGTGGATGAGGTGGATGGATGGATGGATGGGTGGATGAGGTGGGTGGATGAGGTGGATGAGGTGGATGGGGTGGATGAGGAGGATGGTGGATGGATGGGTGGATGAGGTGGATGGATGAGGTGGATGAGGTGGATGGATGGGTGGATGGTGGATGGATGGATGGATGGGTGGATGGATGAGGTGGATGGATGAGGTGGATGGGGTGGATGAGGTGGGTGGATGAGGTGGATGGATGAGGTGGATGGGGTGGATGGATGAGGTGGATGGATGAGGTGGATGGATGGGTGGATGGGGTGGATGAGGTGGGTGGATGAGGTGGGTGGATGGGGTGGATGGTGGATGGATGGATGGATGAGGTGGGTGGATGAGGTGGGTGGATGAGGTGGATGGATGAGGTGGATGGATGGGTGGATGAGGTGGATGGGGTGGATGAGGTGGGTGGATGAGGTGGATGGTGGATGGATGGATGGATGAGGTGGATGGATGAGGTGGATGGGGTGGATGAGGTGGGTGGATGAGGTGGATGGGGTGGATGAGGTGGGTGGATGAGGTGGTGTCTGTCAGGCGGATGATGTGTGGACGTGTTTGTCCAGAGCTCAAACACTGTGATATCATCTGAGCGGCGCGCGGCCAGCTAACGTGATGTTTGCCGTGTCCCGGCCTCGGGATCCGGAGTCAAGCGGCAGATCTCATCTGCAACGTGAGACAATTTCCGCAGATGTGAGGCGACACTCGCTGCAGTCGATAGACGATAAATTGCTGTTGGAGGACGGTTATCATCTTAACTAAAGGTGATTCACTTTCCTCCCGGGGTCCACAGGGCGACCCCTCCTTTTTTAATCATTTGTATGTTTAGTTGTTTGGTCAGAGCTCATCCATCAGCTCCACCCGCCTCCATATTACAGGTTATTAAAAGGATGATCAGGAGGCAGCACGGCGTGCAGGCTCAGGCCTCGCTTCTCATTTTCACAGTGCACGGCCCCCCGATGCATAATCTACTGATTCATCCCCCAAACAGCCAAACACATCCACCCAGCCGCCATCCACCGCCTCCGTCAACAAGTGCCGCCGCCGCCGCGCTGATGAAAGCTGTTTACTGCAGGTACGATCTCACCTGAGTGACATGAACTCATTTCATCTTCATTCAGCCGCAGGCGGAGAATCGAACCACGAGGT
This sequence comes from Nibea albiflora, assembly GCA_014281875.1. Classification (NCBI taxonomy): domain Eukaryota; kingdom Metazoa; phylum Chordata; class Actinopteri; family Sciaenidae; genus Nibea; species Nibea albiflora. Next base: position 20,781,930 of record CM024803.1, read on the forward strand.
CACGTTTGAAATCATAAACAGACGAACAACATCCAGAAAAGTCATCCTTCAAACAAAGACTGTCAGGACTCTAAGACCACTAACAGATCAGACCAGACAGTCTTATAAGACTCGACACAAAAACACAGAATCAGTCCGACAAACATGAATCAAAATACATGAAAGAAAACAATAAAATATAAATGATATTTAAACATACGTGACTCATTTAATGTCCAATAAACAGACAGATTGACAACATGTAATATATTTTAAATTATATAAACATAATGTATAATCACTATAATTCAAAAGAACATTTTGTTCTATGTGAAAATACAAATACAGAAATTCAGATTTTATTTTATGTGACGTCGTTTGAAGATGTTTCTGTTTTCATGTATTAATATCTTTATTATTAATTATGTGTTATTTATTTTTAATGTATTAATGTCTCGTAAATAAACTTATTATTATTATTATTATTATTAATGTCAGTCTGATCAAACATTTAAAGGTTCATCATTAATGCGTGCCGTGTCCGTAATGAAAGCTGCAGCTGCTGTATAAAGTGACACGATGTGTGTTTGACACAGTTCATGAAAAAAGATGAATTGTTCAAACGTTAAAAGAGCGTTAGTTTTACGTTGTGACAGTGTTTTTAGCTGGACTCTCTCATTTCAACCTGAGTGACGTCTGATCATTTAACACTGAGTTCACGTGTCTGTGGTAACTTGTTCTAACGCTCCAATAACGTTTCTGCAACGTTTTGAATAGACTGAGTTGAGTTTTGTCACGTGAATGTTTTCGACGTGTTTCGTGTCTTCATCCTGTAAACTCTTTAAAAACAAGTTTTTAGTCTTAACAACCTTTAATGGTTTAATAAAATATACATTAAAAATGACGCGGAGATATTAAATCAGTATCGTTTTATTTCTTACGGGTCCGTGATAACGTCCCACAGAAGCCGATATTAAAGTTCAATTAAAATGTGTGTGGGGTTTAACACAGATAATCTGAGCGTAATCTGGCTGATCCACACTAAGATTTATGTTTCATCTAACAAGCTCTTCAGTTAAACGGTGAAATCCTGCTGTGATTACTCAGCATTAAAGAAATGAATGTCTGTATTTAAATGAAAATAAAAGCTTATCACGGCCGTATTTAAAGAAGACAAACGATGACAGCGCTTAAATAATGACTCTGTCTTTATGTTGGCCTTACATTAATATTGCTTTTTATCTCCGTCCAGGATATTAATAATGGAAAACTGTGGGAATTAATACTTTTGATCATTAAGAGTTCAGAGCTGTATGAGTGGGAGAAGTGAGCGCTCAGGTCGTCATTAATAACCATCATAAAACATAAAACTAGTGGCTCTTTGGTGCCTCATTGCTGATGATTGATCATGAATATTAATAACACCAAATGGCAAATAAATGGCACCATTTAAATCCTCATGGCCTCCTCCGTATACGTCTTGTCAGGGAGGTGCTGCAACCAAAAGAGGCGACATATTTCATCCGCGACGCCGTCACGCGAGCACGCCGCGAATTTACACCGCAGATTAAAGAGTCACGTGACTGCGAGTTCTGCCTCTCAGGCAACAGGTCAACCTGTTGATTTGTTTCATGGTTTTAATTTAAAATCAACGTTAATAAAATCAGGCAATGAAACAGGAAGTAGAGTTTGTTTGCCTCCTCGTTTTCAAGTGTTTCCTGTAAAAACGCTCATATAGGAAGCGACAGTAGCTGCTAACGTGCTAACGCTGTGAGCTAACAGTGTTTCCTGCTAATGGCAGATTCATTTAGCAGCAGTTAATTATCGGTTAGCAAGTTTAGAAAGTGGTTCGGCTAAAGCTATCTGTCCATTCAGTCAGTTATAGTGTTTGTTTAGCGTGCAGCTAACGTTAGCTGACTGTATTTATATGTAGCTAACGTTAGCGGTTGTTAAATGGACTTTGACTTGACAGCAGTCTTTCAGTCTTTGAGTCTTTCAGTCTTTGAGTCTTTGAGTCTTTCAGTCTTTGAGTCTTGTGTCTTTCAGTCTTTGAGTCTTTCAGTCTTTGAGTCTTTGAGTCTTTCAGTCTTTGAGTCTTTCAGTCTTTGAGTCTTTCAGTCTTTGAGTCTTGTGTCTTTGAGTCTTTTAGTCTTTGAGTCTTTCAGTCTCTGGTGACTGGTCTTTAACCGAGCCTTCGGCCTTCAGCCTGTGACCGTCCTCCGGGACTCAGCGGTCCGGCAGCAGCGCCGCAGTAAAGCTGCGCAGCCTCCGTTAGATTTATTTGAGGCGAGCAGCCGGGGCGGTGCCACCGGGCTCGGATGACCCCATACATCACGCCTCGTGTGAGCACATATTAAGTGCTTTTCTCAACCCACCCGCCCATTAAAAGTAAATAATCCGCAGAGAACGAGGCATTTGTTACGCAGCGCTGCTATTCTTCATACGTGACAGGTATCTGTTTGTACAAAGCCGGAAGGTGTGTGCGGAGCGCGCGGAGGCCGGCGGAATGATGATGTTAGATTTACAGCTCACACCTTAAAGGAGTGAGGCGAGGTGCGTTCAGCGGCCTGTTGGCGGGAATTAAAAAGCCAATCAGCAGCTTCACTTCATTAACGCACGTTTGTTAACGAGCACCGCGCCGGCAGAGAAACAAGAACTAATTAGTGATTAAGTCCCAGCGAGCGTCACATGAGAATACGTTTAAATTATGTTCCATGTTTTTGCATATTTATGACTTCAGATAAATCACACACGTTTATGAAGAGAGCGTTTTATTACAGCGTGTTATGTCATGTTCAATGTCTGCGCGAGCTAAAGGCCGAGCCGACGGCGGGACGATTATTTATGACCACTTCCTGTCAGCCTGTACACACAGTGTGTGTGTGTGTGTGTGTGTGTGTGTGTGTGTGTGTATATTCACATGTTTAATTAGAAAATATGTAAATAATGAATTCATTAAATTTGTTCTTTTCTTTTGTTCTAAAAAGTTTCACATAAATTTGAATATTAAAAATAGAGCAGCACCTGACGTGACGACCTCGTGGTCGTATTTTTTATTTCTGTTACTCACACCAGGAAGTTTATAATTCATATATTATTATTATTATTATTATTATTAATATATATTAATATAATATATATATATATATAATATTAATATTAGAATATTAATTGTATATATAAATATTAATGAATTATAAACAATGTTTCTAGTTTGAAGAGACAAAAAGAATAATTAATATTGATTAATTAATTAAAATATGAATTAAATGATGAAACATTTCATCGTTTAAAGTTTTATTTATTTCTGCTGATTTATTATGAAGATGTTTGATTTCTTTGATTTATGAGCTGAAGTTTTTATTTTTAAAGAAACGTGTTGATGTTTATTAATATTATTAGTGTTATTATTGTTAATATTGGTGGTATTATTAATAATATTATTGTTATTATTATTGTTGTTGTTGTTGTTGTTTATTTAATTCGTATTAATCCGAAGCGTTGCTTTAAAAACGTTTGATGTCACAGCGTACGCTGACGATGCTCCGCTGTGAATGAACGTTTGCTCAGCGAGTTGAAGATGACTGGATCAGAACCGAAGGCGCCGTCTTTGGCTCACAGCATTAACAGGTCCAGACTGGATCTGGACCAGCAGCAGCTGGATGAGCCACACTGTGTCCTGGTCCAACACGTTAAAGCAGCAGCCGATAAAACGGACCGACGGGTTTCGAAGTTTCTGGATCATTTTTCCAACTTTTCAATTGAGAACTGGAAAGTTGGACTCCAGCTTCTCTTGGTCCATTTCCAGGCTGTCCGACTCATCGGCCGGTACCGGTCCAATTCTGTTCCCGAGCCCGACACCTTGAAAAAACATTCACAGAGCGACAAAGTGGAAAAAGTTTCCTCTGAACATCCAATTAGAAATTAATTCATCAGTCATGTGACCTTATTTTTCTCTGCTTTAACAACAACAGCAGCAGAACATTAAACGTCTTCATATGAAGTGTATCGATGTTTATGTCAGGCTGCGTGTTAGCACTGCGCTCGGCTCTGATTGGTTAATAAAGCCTGTCTGCGTCGCTGTCACCGACTTTTAGACATGAAACGTTTCTTGAAAACTCAGCTCAGACTGGCAGCCCTGCGGCGGGCGGCCCTGCGGCGGGCGGCCCGGGCGGCGGCCCTGCGGCGGCCCTGCGGCGGGCGGCCCGGCAGGCGGGCGGGCGGCGGCCCCTGACCCGGCACCGCGCTCTGAACATGATTGCTTTTGTTCTGTGGAGAATATTTAAATGGGGCTTCATGAGAGCGTGGAGTGCGAGGTCGTAACACGGCGATTCTTCCAAACTGCTACAGATGCTTCGATCTGCAGGGTCACAGCTCGGCGGTTAACAAAGCCCGGCGCGCTCACAATGATCCACGCCGAACGTTCAACGCAATTTAGCTTGAGTAATAGACGGAGGTCACGCTGGGTCACTTCCAATTTCCACTGCGAGGGGGGGAAAATGAAAACAAGTCATTTGCACAAATCTGAATAATTCAGTCAGTCAAAAAGGAGGAATGAAAATATGGCGGAGGATAAAGGACGAGGAGGGACACACTGTTGCATCCCGTGTGTTAATGACGGCCGGCCTCTTAGTCGCCTTGCATAAAAGCTAATGATGAATCTGACGGAGGATATGAATCCAGATGTAAGAATAAAGCGTCTCTCTGCTGAGCGTTTAAACTTATCATAAATGTATTAAGATTGCAGCGGGCCATGAAACAGCTGGAGACAATTAATCTTCTGCAAATCTTATCCGAGGAATTGGTTTCTGCAGAGTAACATCTGCTGCGAGCGCCGATTATTCATGGGCAACGCGCCGCCGCCAGCGCCGCGGAGCTTTTATGCATCGGCCACAATCATTGGCAATGAAGTCCAAATTTATAGTTTTCCCTGTTCAGTAAAAATAACATTCAGCAGCATTAAAACATCATCCATCAACATCGTGCGGGGGCCGCGGGGCCGTCCCAGCACACAAATTAAAAAGTATTCATTTCTCAGGGAAGTTACAGAGCGAGCCGCTCCGCTGAACTGAGCACGTTCCTTCATTCATTCATTCATTTATTCATTTTTTATTTATTTCTTTATTTCTTTATTTATTTCCTCTCTGGGCTCAGATGAAATTGGAGACGTTGCTGCTGCTCTGGTTGGTGGCTGGAAGAGGAGAGATGAACCTCGACCGGCCGTGACGGATGACGTCCAGAATATGAAGAGAAGCATTTACAAATATTTAAGACCTTTGATTTTATTTTGAAAAGTCAGTTTCAATTTGAATTTCTTTTATTTTTCTTATGTTAATATAATAATGAGGTGGGCGTGTCCCCGTCTGTCCAGGGCAGGGATTGGTCCATTAAAGCTTCAGACGATGTGATTTGTTTCCTACAGCCGTCATGAACAAACATCAACCTCCGTCTCAGTGAGGTGAAACACAAACTGCAGTTCCTCTGACGTCCACCTGAGGCTGGCTGCAGCAGTGAGTCAGTCTCCATAAGTCCCCATGTTAGACAGCAGAAATAAACATGTTTACAGCCTGGTACAAAAAACAGTTTTGGTCTCTGTAGCTAATTTCCCCGTTCATGACAACTGTACTGAGGGTGAATTTATATACAACTCACCTGTTCAGGTTATATTAAGGCTTAAAGTTATGCAGGATTCAGAGCGTGGACAAACTTCTGCAGCTTCATCAACATAAAAAAGAAACGTTTGTAAAACATTTATTAAATGTTTGTGAGCGTCACAAAAAGTCGATTTTTCTAACAAAGATAAATAAACAAATAAATGAACCTGTCAGATTTTTACAAACAGAAAACTATAAAAAAAAATAGAAATAAGAAATAAAGATGAAAACTATAAAAAACATGAAGGCGTGATGACATCAGCGCGGTACGTCACATGATCCACCACGACGCAAGAGAGGTACGACAAAGTATTCACACACAACGACGACTTTGACTGGACGAATCTTGAGACGTCCCCACAGACTGTCTAAAACCTGGACGTAGTCTCTGAGACTATCACAGACTGTCTAAAACCTGAAGTAGTCTCTGGGACTATCACAGACTGTCTAAAACCTGACGTAGTCTCTGGGACTATCACAGACTGTCTAAAACCTGACGTAGTCTCTGAGACTATCACAGACTGTCTAAAACCTGACGTAGTCTCCGTGACGCGGAGGTTGATGGTAATTAGTTCCATTCAGATTTTTGGATGTTTTAATATTTTAAATATTTGTGTACTTGTACTTCAATAAACGTTGAAGTATTTGTTCGTAGTAGTAAACAGGCGATAATTATTGACGATGATTATTGATCATGTTTTTCTACCTGTCGGCTCGCAGTCGCTCAGCGTATTGTTCGACGTGACACGCTCAATTTATCATTAGTTGTGAGGAGCTAACGGATGAGTACACTTTCAATTTAGTTCCGCTGCTTTCTCCATTCATCACGGCGCCCTCGCCATCCATCATGTCCCGCTCACATCCATACCAAAACACACTCTCATAAGTTTAATGCAATTAATCTTCATGCTAAGATAATTTCATATTAATGAAGCGAGACGTTCATTTGATTATTCCTTTGATGAAGTTGCATCGTGGCGGGCGGAGCAGGCGTTGACAGGATGTGTGTCGCCCGCTGAGCGTGAAAGTGAGAAAGATCTGAGCGTGTTTCTTTTGTGTACATTTCCCAGAGAGCCGCCGCCGCCGTCTGTCTTCATATAAGCAGCCTGAGAAATTGGAAAAGTTGCAGCGATAGATAGGAGGTGACCTGGAAACAAAAGCAATCAAGGTTGGAGGAGGATGTGGCGAGCCGGCAGCGGCAGCCGCCGCCACCGCCGCCATCAGCTGCTCTGTCAATAAAAGAAGAAATACCTTCTGAGGCCGAGGCCAAAGAGGAGTCTGCAATTTCACACCTTCATGTACCTCACAGGAGGACATTTTTCATGTGACTCCGCCTCCTCGCCGCGGACTGAGGGGGGGCGGGGTCAGCGGCAGGCATCCAATCACAGCACGGGTACATAATTATGTAGTGAACTGAATTCAACCACAGACGGACTCTAATCAACGTCGATCAATTAAAGCTGCTCCTGCTGGACGATGTAAACGAGCCCCGCCCCCTCTGCAGTCAGCTGATCTGTGGTCAGTTTGAGCTGATCCTTCACCAACACGTGTGTGTATGAACGCATACGAACCCGTGACTGTACCGTGACCACACACACACACACAGCGTGAAGAAGCTGCAGAAACTTTAAAATCATCCAAACAAAATGATTCTAAACGATATAATTAATAATTAATATGTAAATGAATTAGAGCACAGGTCGATACTGAGTCAGTATTATATAAATATAAATATTCACAGGAAATGTTTCAAACAAAGAATCCAGAAGCGTCAGTCAGCTGTGACGATCGAGCTTCACGTTAACGAGATGATGAGGCGTCGTCTGCGTACGGTTACACTCTGACTTTATTTCTTTATGCAAAAATTCTTTATTATTTTTGGAACATTTTCTGTGTAAACCTGAGAGATTCTGTGTTGAAGTCAAAGCTTTAATACTTTTTATGAATAAATAATAATAAAGACGTTTTACGTTAACGAGATAATACGTGTGTGTATAACAGAGTATCGTCTGCGTACGGTTACACTTTCATTACATAAACATTCTTCTGAGAGATAAAGACGCCTGTGGTGAAGCTTTAATATTTTAGTTATATTTATATATTACGTACATATAATAAATAAATGTAATCTGTACTGCTTGTAATAATGTCTGCAGCAGAGCTTCAGCGCTCTGATTACGGACATGCGGTTTGTTATCGATCGCCGCGAGCGTCACGTACACGTTACAGCAGAACAATGTATTTAAAGGCATTACACTCTGACTAATGGCGACTCTCAGAGAGCTCCAGTCATTTAGCCTGTGAGTGGTCGGCCTGCTCGCTTCCCAGCACAGCGTCATTTAAAATGATGTCCTCTGTGGACTCCATTCAATTTGGAAATGTATTCATATTTACTTAGTGTACCTGCATTGCATTTGTATAGATCACTGTGAGGGTAAGAGTAAAATCAAATCAACATATTGGGCCATACGGGCCGGCCGTGTGCAGCGTACAGTCGGGTCAGTCCAATGCCTTTTATGATGTCCCTCTGAAATCTATCTGAATCACATTAAATTGGATATAAAGATGTGCAGACACATACATCACAGTAAATGGTGTGGCGGAGCATCGCTCGCCAAGAGTCCCCACCTCAACATCGGGTTATAGAATCGGCTTTAGATCCTATTAATAATTCACAATCTTGTTAGGGGAGAACAAACATTTCTGTTCAAGCAATTTGAGTTTGCGGGATTGTTATTACAGGCGGGAGGTGGAGGAGGTGGAGGCGGTGGAGGCTCGGCTGTGTGTGGAAGAATAACTCCATGTTATTTCACAGTCTCTGCTTTCTTTATTAAAGCACCGTCACAGTAAACATGTCGCGCCACGACTCAGCTGTGCTGCCGTTTACCGCCATTCTTTCCCATCCATCCACCCGTCCATCCACCCGCCGCCTCCATCACATGAGACGAGCCTGAATAATCAGCTGATGGTTTCATATCTGTGGAGGTGATTTTACTGCGTGTTCATCTGTTTCTATAAAAACGTCTCAAACTATTAAAGAAACATCTGCAGCTGCAAAATATCAAAGATCCTATCAAAGTAAAAGAAGGCCGAGCGCAGACTGTGCTTTTATTTTGTAGTACAGAGATAAAAAACATCGAATAAATAAAAGTAAATGATTTTATATATTTTAGAATTTAACATGAGAATGACACAAAAATATAATCATCATAAAAATATGACAGAAAAGAAACAAAGTGAATGAAACGTAAAAAAGACGTCAAGTTGTGATTTACATATTTATACATATTCATAATGTGAATGTGAAGTTATTTTATATTTTTCTCATGTTTTGATTTTTTTAAAGCTTCATATTTAAACTGTTTTACAGAATCTTTGATTTACCATGAAGTCACATGAAACTTCCTCTTATATTATATATAAAATATAATATATAAAATATAATATTATATATAATATTTGATAATCTGTATTCTTTGAGAATCAGCATTTTATTTTGAAAAAACAAAAATGTCTCCATGAACGTCGACGCGTGAAAAAATAAAATCATGAAGAAGAAAACTGAGTTTAAACGCAGTAACTAACTAACAACGTCTGAGAGAAATATGAATTTATTTTAATGAATGAATTAATGAGCTGAGACTATTGATCCACAGCTGTGACTTTAAAACATAAATAACATCATGTATTATTCTGATTTATTTTAATGTTCATACTTTAACATGTGACTGCAGTATTTATAACAGTAACTACAGTTTGTGTGTATTTAAAAAAGAGTGTGACTTAACTGATGACATCATCGTTTTATGATGATGTCATCCATCAATCAGCTGTTTGTGTCCATCATTAATGTTCATCAGTTTATTTTCACTTTCTGCTGCGTCTTTTCATTTATTAGATTTATGTCTCTATATATTGTAAATATAGTAATGTTACATGTATTTATATATATTATATATTCATGTTATATATTTATAAAAGCTGAATAAACAACTAGCAGGCGAGTCATCAGGTGACCGCTCACACTCGCCCCGCGTCCTGCTGGCGGGCCTCGACCCACAGGTTAGACCACGTCATGTTTTGAATTTGTTTTATTTATTAAATTTATTATTTTTTCGTTGTCGCCGTTTTATCAGAAAATTTCAATAATTTGACAAAAAACAGAAAAAAAGCAGATTTATTTAAACAAAATGTTTCGACATTTGATTAAAGACAGAAAATAAAAGAATCGTTCAGTAAAAACAAACAAACAGGTGAAAAAAGAATCAAACATTTAAAAGGAAGAAGAAGAAGAAGAAGAAGAAGAAGAAGAAGCAGCGTTGTCTCTTCAGCAGCTCTCAGCCTCTTGTGTTGTGTCATGCTGCCTCCTGCTGGTGGAAACTCACCGCTGCACTTTAAAATCAGAGTTTAAAGATGTCGATGCAGATTGATCCAGTTCACACAGAGACGGGGCGGATTGTCCAAAACCTCCAGGACCTCCAGGACTTCCAGGACCTCCAGGACTTCCAGGACCTCCAGGACTTCCAGGACTTCCAGGACTTCCAGGACCTCCAGGACTTCCAGGACTTCCAGGACCTCCAGGACTTCCAGGACTTCCAGGACTTCCAGGACCTCCAGGACTTCCAGGACTTCCAGGACTTCCAGGACCTCCAGGCTGTGTCTACAGGCCGTTGTGTCCGGCGATGATGCTGCTGTACTTCTTCTGCTGCTCCTCTTTGTACGAGTCCTTCACTTTTCCTCTCTTCAGTCCTCCATCCCTGAAAAGTATCAAAAGTACACAAAGTACTTCATTACATTCTACCTAAGTGAAGTGTAATGAAGTAATCTGAGTACTCAGTGGATGATCCTCACCATGCCAGGTCCAGCAGACCTCCCTGATGAGCAATCACAGATTTCACTCTGTTAGCAAACTGAGCTGCATCCTCACCGTCCTGCAGTACACACAGTACACACACAGTACACACAGTACACACACAGTACACACAGTACAGATACAGTACACAGTACACACACAGTACACACAGTACACACAGTACACAGAGTACACACACAGTACACACACAGTACACAGTACACACACAGTACACACAGTACACACAGTACACACACAGTACACACACAGTACACACAGTACAGATACAGTACACACACAGTACAGACACAGTACACACAGTACAGACACAGTACAGACACAGTACACACAGTACAGACACAGTACAGACAGTACACACAGAGTACACAGATTTACTATCTAGTGTTTAATTTCTTTGGTCACATGACTCCTGAAACCAGAACATGGTTTGTCACATGACATATCCAGTCAGCTGATCACTTCCTGTGTGATGGTTAGCAGTTAGCAATTAGCGATTAGTTTGAGGCTCTTCATGTAGCATTAGCTCCAGGTTAGCTTCAGACAGGTGTGTGTACCTGGATGGTCATGGGGGGGAGGTACCACACGTTGACCACGATGGCCCAGCTGGTCATCATCCTGAGCAGGTAACTGACCATGTTGTATTTCCCGCTGTTCCAGAAAGCGTCGCCGAAACGAGCGTCGTACTGAGAAGAGACACTCGTTAGCACAAAGCTAATTAATGATGCTAATGAGCAAGCTACTTAGCTCATGTTTGGCTAACATTAGTTATCAGTGTTAACCAGCTAGTTAAGCGATGTAGCTTAGAGAGCTACATAACTAATGTTTTACTATAGTCAGTGCTAGCTAACTAGTTTATGGACTGTTCCTTCACTACCTAAAAACACATCAAACCGACCGGCTCGGCCGGGGAAATGGCATTTCACCAAACGGTTTCACCAAAAACCAGGCCCAAAGTTTTACAATGGGTGTGTATTGGTAGAATGTTCCAGAGCTAGAGTGGAGAGGGAGAGAAACATGTGTCAGAAAATACATTTGCAAACGGCTCTCGTGGCCACAAATGTCACTCTACAGAAATAATTTCTACATAGAAACGTAGGAGAATTGTTGGGCTACGCAGCGATATCACTGCTGAAGCTGTCAGACTTGTAGTTTTGGCGGGAGACGCACTGATGCGCCAGGATCAGCCACCGACAGCCCCATCTACTCCCATGTAACCTGGAGAGGAGCACGGGGCACCTGTTCTTTCTCTCTCTCCCCAGGTCACATGTTTTAACTTCACACACTGAAATTGGGCATTCACATGGCCGACAAGATGAGGATGCTCACGGTCATTTGGGCTTTTTGATACCACCTACCGTTTGGCATTAGTGTCCACTAGTTGGAGGGGTTCATTTAGAGACTTTCTGTGTCTCTCAGCAGTCACTCACACACAGACAGAGCACAGCTGCAGTTCATTACTCTGACCTGCAGCTGACCCTGGTTGCTTGGCAACCTCAAACCTGCCTTTGACTAACTTTGTTGAAGTCTGTGTGCTGCTGCAGGGTCAGTAATAATGTATGTCACACACACACAGAATCGATGTAACTTAGTGAGCTAGTTAACTAGTATTTAGCTTACAATACCTAGTTTATTAGTCAGCTAGTCTGCTCTGTAGCAAAATGTTAGCTAAATTATTAGCATAGATTACTTAGCTAGCTGGCTAGCATTTTGCTAACATTTAACTTTTAGACTTGGTAACACTGAGGTACTGACTGAGGCTTGCTCAACTGTGATTGGAGCAGAGAGGGATAGGGGGCGGGTCTTGTGGAATTGGGCATAATCTCATAGGTTGTTTTTTCACCTTGATTGTCACCGGGTAGATCGTCCCTCCGATTTCAAAACTTCCCTTTTTGAACATCATGACCGACGTGTTGTTGATGCAAGTTCCTGTTCAAGACAGACACGAGTTATCCAACCATGAGACCATCATCATCATCACACATCATCATCACCATCATCACCATCATCATCATCTCATCACCAATCATCATCACATCATATCACCATCATCATCATCACCATCATCATCCTCATCACCATCACCATCATCATCATCACCATATCACCTCATCATCATCATACCATCAACCCCATCATCATATCATCACCATCACTTCATCACCATCATCATCATCACCATCATCATCATCACCATCATCAGCTCATCACCATCATCATCCATCATCATCATCCATCATCATCATCACCATCATCATCACCCATATCACCATCACCAATCATCATCATCACCATATCACCTATCATCATCCCATCACCATCATCATCATCATCACCATCACCATCATCACCATCATCATCATCATCATCATCATCATCATCACCACCATCATCATCATCATCATCATCATCACCATCATCATCACCATCATCATCATCATCATCATCATCATCACCATCATCATCATCACCATCATCATCATCATCACCATCACGGCGCTCTGACCTTCAGGAAATATCAGGATGGGCAGTTTGGTCTTGGCTGCGACGTGACCTCTGAGCCTGCAGACAGGAAGACATGTTCATGAGTCATCATGGATGTTGTCATGACGACCTGCTGAATATCCTCTTTCTGTCAGACCGCTGGAGCCTCAGGTGAACTTCACATGAACTGTCAGCACATTCAAAGCAGAACTCTCAGCAAGATGTCAGACCGCGACCCGAGCTGCTCTGAGAGTCATGTGACCACAGTCATACTGTAAACATTAACGTGTCCGTCAGCTGACATCCTGTAAGAACACGAAACACCACTGTGAGAGCTAAAGCTAACAGACTGAAGCTAACATGTGGTGTCCTGCAGTTCGCCTCACCCGGCTCGTCACAGCGTGCCGATCTTTCATCTCCGACCCTCTCGAACCAAACATGAGGACACGACCTCACCATGGACCTCTGGATGACCCCCATCAGACCTCCGTGGATCTGACCCACCTGTGGACGACACAGCGGTGACATCACCACATGCAAACAGCTGAAGGACGAGGCAAGCCCACCAGCCAGCGACGCTCACCATAGCGTAGCAGCCGTCGTTGGCCAGAATCACGACGTCGATGGGCGTGGTTGGTTGGCGACACAGATTCCTCCTTTCTGAGGTTTGTTTTCTCTAGAGGGGAAAACAGGAAGTGACTTTGTTAGCAGCTGAGGTATTAAGATAAATGAAAGAAGGCGCACCGGGCCGAGCGGACCCACCTGTTGTGGTAATGGATGGTGGCCGACAGGCCTCTAGCACAGATCCTGTAGCAAGTCAGGTGGACCAGCTCGCTCATCCAGCTCTTCGCACTGATCAACAGAAAATATACAAACATCGTAAAGATGCGAAACAGGACACGAGCTCTGCGCCGTGGATTGTTCTGTACCTGCTCTCAGGCAGAAATCCAACCAGAACTGTTCCGATGACGAGCCACGAGAGCCCGATGATGGCCAACGTGATCCTGCAGGAAGATGACAGAGTTCATCGTCATGGTGATGCTACGCTAACTAATAACCAGATAAATCATGCCTGTCAGTCACTAATAGCTCAGTTTGTTAGCTAATGTTAGCTCAGTCTATTAGCTGCTGTCAGCTATCGTTACATGAGTTTGATAGCTGCTGTTAGCTCATGTTAGCTGGGTTTGTTAGCAGCTGTTAGCAGCACAGGGGTAGTGTCAGTGATTGTACCACAGGTGTTTTGGACTACCGCGGGGGAATACTGATGGGGAGCAGAGCCAGTGTCGTGCCAGAACAGGAGCTGGACCATACATTAGTATCAGTAGTTAATAAGTAGGACGCTGTGGTCCACGAGGTAAAGTTATGACGGATCAAGTCGTAACAGACTGAACCAGATGACTCCTTTAACATGATGGAGGCGTGATTCTCCTCGAGCTCACAGCTGATTGGCTGCTTCGCCTCAAACTGACCTCAGAGGGAAGAGGACGCAGTAGCGTACAAAGACGCCGATGCCCCAGATGATGGTGAGGCGGAGGCTGATGTAGCGGAAGTTCTGGTTGGTCCGGGTGAGGAGGTTCCAGGAGGCCAGCTCCTCAGAGGAGAAGCGCTGGGTCACCTGGTCGTCCACGATGCTCTCCACACCTTTCTTGTAGAAGTAGAAGGCGTCGCTCAGAGCAAACTCGCCTCCTGACAGCTGCCCCACCTCCTCCTCCATGGAGCCACCCGCTCGCTCAATGATCCCCTGGGACACAATCACAGGACTGTGGCTTACAACCAGACGCACACAGACACACACGTTTGCAGCGCATTGTAATGTAACACAGCGTAACCTAAGTTAGTGTAATGTAAGTTACAGCTAATGTAACATAACAGATCTAACGTAACGTAACAGAGCTAACGTAACAGAGCTAATGTAATGTAACAGAGCTAACATAACGGAGCTAATGTAACATAACAGAGCTAACATAACGGAGCTAATGTAACGTAACAGAGCTAACGTAACAGAGCTAATGTAACATAACAGAGCTAACATAACGGAGCTAATGTAACGTAACAGAGCTAACGTAATGTAACAGAGCTAACATAACAGAGCTAATGTAACATAACAGAGCTAACGTAACGGAGCTAATGTAACGTAACAGAGCTAACGTAATGTAACAGAGCTAACATAACGGAGCTAATGTAACGTAACAGAGCTAACGTAATGTAACAGAGCTAACGTAATGTAAACAGAGCATACGTAACATAACAGAGCTAATGTAACATAACAGAGCTAACGTAACGGAGCTAATGTAACGTAACAGAGCTAATGTAATGTAACAGAGCTAACGTAACAGAGCTAATGTAACGCAAACAGAGCTAAGTAACGAAGCTAATGTAACATAACAGAGCTAACGTAACGTAACAGAGCTAACGCAACAGAGCTAACATAATGAAGCTAATGTAACATAACAGAGCTAATGTAACATAACAGAGCTAACGTAACGGAGCTAACGTGTAACGTAATGTACCATTCTCTCACAGTACATATATTTCCACAGTAGAAATCATCATGTCGTGCTCTCTGGTGGATAAACACAGATCTGTGTCTGATGATGGTGATGATCCACTCCTGAACTCTCCATGTGAATGAAAGCATTGTTTCTGATGGTCACTTCCTTGTCTGATGGACACCTCCTTGTCTGATGGTCACTTCCTTGTCTGATGGACACCTCCTTGTCTAATGGACACCTCCTTATCTGATGAGGTCAGTTTAGTTCATGTAGAAACATCAGACCTGTCAGTCCACATGTTGTTTAAATTAGGTTAAAGGAGGTGCAGCAGAGGAGTAGCAGGAGGTCACGAGGACGCCGACCTCTCCTTAATGTACAGCTTTGTTTCTAATCTGCAGGATGACGGAGGCCCCCGTGGTTAAAGCTGGTTCACATGACCCTGTACACACTAATGTAATGTGAACATGCAGACAGTGTGTTTGGACACCAGGCTGCTGTTTGACTAAACTTATGCAATCATCTGTTGCATCATCATCCTGAGACGAGCCGCCAGATGCTGGAACTGACCAATGGGAAGCCTCGATACAGTCCGACACACAGGCCGTCACATGATCTGTGTCTGCAGCTGAAACAAGCCCTCATACAGAAGAACACGATGTCCTGAGAGGAAAAGCAGCTGCTGCTTCACTGTAAACTTTAACTCACTGTAAACTTTGACTCACTGTAAACTTTAACTCACTGTAAACTTTAACTCACTGTAAACTTTGACTCACTGTAAACTTTAACTCACTGTAAACTTTGACTCACTGTAAACTTTAACTCACTGTGTTTTAACGTGTCCACTAATCAGGAAGCAGAGAACTATCATCACTAAGTGTTTAAGTGTCTCTTGTTAGCATGCTAACATAACTAGCCTCAGCAGCCTCTCAGACCAACAGGGAAGAACATCACAGTACCGAGGTGATTTACAGACTTTATGATGGAAACATTGATCAGGAGCAGTAGAGCTGAAGCTAATATAACAAAGCTAACACAGCTAACACTGAGGATCCAGTAGTTTTGGAGCTAGTGCTAATGTAGCTAACTGCTAACAAAAGTTAATGTCATGGCCCTCGCTTGTTTTAGGAAAAGGCTAACATAGCTAACTGAACTCTACTTCCTGTTGGGTGAACTCTACTTCCTGTTGGATGAACTCTGCTTCCTGTTTGATGCAGGTTTTAACTGGACTCACCGTTGGGCAGAGGTACCGGTACATCAGGCTGCTCCTGCCGTCCTCTTTGGATCCGTAACGTGGCCCACTGCAGAGAAAAGTTGAGACGACCTCTGACACGCTGCCTCCTGCCATCATTTCATCACATGTGAAGTCTGAAGAGTGATGGCACGCCGTCTGTGTCACTTACCTCCAGGATGTGGACCAGGATCTGGATGTAGACGCCCGTGACCCCCAGAGAGAGGCCAAACATGGCCGGCAGCATGATGAGGAACACCACCACAAACATCCACACCTGGAAAACACCTACAGCCACGCCCCACAGGTCCTCCATGTCTGACAGTTCTGAGGTCAGCTCATCATCTGCAAACAGGACAAACACCAGAGTCCGTTTTACTTTAACAGAGAACCACGACCAACCACAACCCACCACGACCCACCACGACCAACCGCGACCAACCACGACCAACCGCGACCAACCACGACCAACCACGACCCACCACGACCAACCACGACCCACCACGACCAACCACGACCAACCACGACCAACCACAACCAACCACGACCCACCACGACCAACCATGACCAACCATGACCAACCACGACCAACCATGACCAACCACCACCAACCACGACCCACCACAACCAACCACGACCAACCACGACCCACCACGACCAACCACGACCCACCACAACCCACCACGACCAACCATGACCAACCACAACCAACCGCGACCAACCATGACCCACCAACGGTTCTTCTCGTGGTTAATAACATGAATCATGTAAATCAGATTACGGCTCGTCCTGCTCTGAGAGGAAGTATTCAGATGTTCTCTGTACTACAGTACCCAAAGTACTGAAGGTAATAAGCACTAATAACTAATAACAACCATGACTGCTGCTGTCAGTACTTTAAATATTGTACTACTTCATATGATGTTTATACACAGATACTTCTACTACTACTGCAGGGCGCAGTGTATACTGCATTTATACATGTATTTATATTCTGTATTATATTCTTCTTTTAAACACAATAATAAGTACACATGTAGTAATCGCGTAGTAGAAGTATTCAAAGTACTTTAAGTACTCTGCATTCGTAAAAGAACAGATTGTAATAATATTCATGTACTGAGTATTTACTGATTGTTTGTAACAAAAAATTAAAAACTATAAAAGTACCTTAAACGTGTACTTGTACTGGAGTAAGTGTACTCCGTTACATTCATGAACATACCTGAGGCTCTGCTCGGTGCTGTCCTGTCTTCGTGTCTCCCCGTGGACAGGCTCGGTGGACGGACAGGCTCGGTGGACAGGCTCGGTGGACAGGCTCGGTGGACAGGCTCGGTGGACTGTCGGTGCTGCTCGCTCCTCCTCCTCCGTTAGCTCCGTTAGCTTGGTGTCGCGCATCGGTGACGCGCCTGACCGCGGCCATCTTTGTAGTCCACAACAACAAGCGTCATGTCGGAGCCGACGGTCCGTGTGTCTGGGATCGTGTTAGCCTCTCTCATGTTCCAGCATGTCAACAGCGACTCAGACGTGGTGAGAAAAACTTTATTAACGTACATGACAACAGCTTGAAGCAGGTGGAGCTGCTAGTTAGCATGTTGGAGCTAAACAGGAAGCTAGCAAACAGAGCCGAGCATCATGCTAATCGTGCTATCACTACAACTGTATGCAGTGAGCTAACAGTTAGCCACACTCCACTTTAACATATATAGATTATTGTTATTAGACAGGCTGTGAAATGTACATACATAGACTGTCTAAAACCTGGACGTAGTCTCTGAGACGTCCCCGCAGACTGTCTAAAACCTGGACGTAGTCTCTGAGACGTCCCCGCAGACTGTCTAAAACCTGGACGTAGTCTCTGTGACGTCCCCGCAGACTGTCTAAAACCTGGACGTAGTCTCTGAGACGTCCCTGCAGACTATCTAAAAACTGGACGTAGTCTCTGAGACGTCCCCGCAGACTGTCTAAAACCTGGACGTAGTCTCTGAGACGTCCCTGCAGACTATCTAAAAACTGGACGTAGTCTCTGTGACGTCCCGCAGGACTGTCTAAAACCTGGACATAGTCTCTGTGACGTCCCCGCAGACTGTCTAAAACCGGGACGTAGTCTCTGAGGACGTCCCTGCAGACTATCTAAAACTGGACGTTAGTCTCTGTGACGTCCGCAGACTGTCTAAAACCTGGACATAGTCTCTGTGACGTCCCCACAGACTGTCTAAAAACATGGACGTAGTCTCTGTGACGTCCCACAGACTGTCTAAAACATGGACGTAGTCCTCTGAGACGTCCCTGCAGACTATCTAAAAAACTGGACGTAGTCTCTGTGACGTCCCGCAGACTGTCTAAAACCTGGACATAGTCTCTGTGACGTCCCCACAGACTGTCTAAAACATGGACGTAGTCTCTGTGACGTCCCCACAGACTGTCTAAAACATGGACGTAGTCTCTGAGACGTCCCTGCAGACTATCTAAAAACTGGACGTAGTCTCTGTGACGTCCCGCAGACTGTCTAAAACCTGGACATAGTCTCTGTGACGTCCCCGCAGACTGTCTAAAACCTGGACGTAGTCTCTGAGACGTCCCTGCAGACTATCTAAAAACTGGACGTAGTCTCTGTGACGTCCCGCAGACTGTCTAAAACCTGGACATAGTCTCTGTGACGTCCCCGCAGACTGTCTAAAACCTGGACGTAGTCTCTGAGACGTCCCTGCAGACTATCTAAAAACTGGACGTAGTCTCTGTGACGTCCCGCAGACTGTCTAAAACCTGGACATAGTCTCTGTGACGTCCCCACAGACTGTCTAAAACATGGACGTAGTCTCTGTGACGTCCCCACAGACTGTCTAAAACATGGACGTAGTCTCTGAGACGTCCCTGCAGACTATCTAAAAACTGGACGTAGTCTCTGTGACGTCCCGCAGACTGTCTAAAACCTGGACATAGTCTCTGTGACGTCCCCACAGACTGTCTAAAACATGGACGTAGTCTCTGTGACGTCCCCACAGACTGTCTAAAACATGGACGTAGTCTCTGAGACGTCCCTGCAGACTATCTAAAAACTGGACGTAGTCTCTGTGACGTCCCGCAGACTGTCTAAAACCTGGACATAGTCTCTGTGACGTCCCCACAGACTGTCTAAAACATGGACGTAGTCTCTGTGACGTCCCCACAGACTGTCTAAAACATGGACGTAGTCTCTGAGACGTCCCTGCAGACTATCTAAAAACTGGACGTAGTCTCTGTGACGTCCCGCAGACTGTCTAAAACCTGGACATAGTCTCTGTGACGTCCCCACAGACTGTCTAAAACATGGACGTAGTCTCTGTGACGTCCCCACAGACTGTCTAAAACATGGACGTAGTCTCTGAGACGTCCCTGCAGACTATCTAAAAACTGGACGTAGTCTCTGTGACGTCCCGCAGACTGTCTAAAACCTGGACATAGTCTCTGAGACGTCCCTGCAGACTATCTAAAACCTGGACATAGTCTCTGTGACGTCCCCACAGACTGTCTAAAACCTGGACGTAGTCTCTGAGACGTCCCTGCAGACTATCTAAAAACTGGACGTAGTCTCTGAGACGTCCCTGCAGACTATCTAAAACCTGGACATAGTCTCTGTGACGTCCCCACAGACTGTCTAAAACCTGGACGTAGTCTCTGAGACGTCCCTGCAGACTATCTAAAAACTGGACGTAGTCTCTGAGACGTCCCTGCAGACTATCTAAAACCTGGACATAGTCTCTGTGACGTCCCCACAGACTGTCTAAAACCTGGATGTAGTCTCATGTGTCGTCTCTCTGCAGGAAGGTCTTCTGCTCGGAGAGAGCCGGTTTGAAGAACAGGTCACCATCAGCGACTCTCAGGCCGACCACATCCACATCGAGGAGATTTACAGTAAGCTAGCATCGCGCAGTGTTTGAGCCTCGTCATCGTCATGATGATGATGATGATGATGATGTCATGATGATGATGTTGTCATGATGATGATGGTGATGATGTTGTCATGATGATGATGATGATGATGATGTCATGATGATGATGATGTTGTCATGATGATGATGATGATGATGATGTCATGATGATGATGTCATGATGATGTCATGATGATGATGTTGTCATGATGATGATGTTGTCATGATGATGATGATGATGATGATGTTGTCATGATGATGATGATGATGTCATGATGATGATGATGATGATGATGATGATGATGATTCATGTTCATCTCTTTACAGATATCCAGAAACACGTCGCCTGCCACAGGCTGAACCAGTGAGTACTGCACACATCTGTAAGATCGGATTTAAAAGTCTG
This sequence comes from Nibea albiflora, assembly GCA_014281875.1. NCBI lineage: Eukaryota > Metazoa > Chordata > Actinopteri > Sciaenidae > Nibea > Nibea albiflora. Next base: position 20,802,954 of record CM024803.1, read on the forward strand.
AGGGTTGATTAGTTGAACAACGCTGTGCTCTTATTTTGAAATAAGTAATAATCGTCAGCAGCCTGCTGTGAACATGACACCACACTCAGAGCACAACGCTAACGTACCGTTAGCAGGTGAGGGTAGGTTGCTCTTATCTGGTCTGCTGTTGTGAGTTTGGATGTTGTGTGAAGTGAAACACTCACATCAGGCGGCCGTTAACCTTCAGACCTCAGAGTCTGCATAGATACAACTCGTGATGATCCTCTGCTCATCGTTCAGTCCTCAGAGGACTGTCGTGGCCCTTCAGGTGTTGCTGGACTCATCTGAGGAGTTGTCGAGTTGTTCCACTTGTGTAGCAGCTGTTTAGCCTCCTCAGTGTGACTACGATAACCTTCAGCAAACATTAATTAACCTTGATCTGTATTTCAAACTATGACATGTTGGATTCCTTGGGGCCTGGAAAGTCCTTGAATGATCCAAAGGATCCTGGTGCTGATGTTTGTCTCTGTTTGTAGGTTCTACAGCAGCGTGGGAGACGTGAACGTGGACACTGTGAAGAAACTCCTGGCAGACAATAAGCAGGTAAAACCTGACGCATCTAGTCGTCAGGTTTGAAGTGTTTGTTGGTACTGACCCGGCTGTTCTGTGTTGGACCGCTGCAGGACGGCGTGATCGGCTGGTACCGACAGCGCAGGAACTCGGAGCAGCACATGACGTTCCGGGAGAAGGTGGTCCACGAGAAGCTGAAGAGCTCTCTGTCCAACCCGCACATGATCTTTGTGCTGCTGACGCCGAGCACGTTAACGGCCGCAGGCTCAACACACCGCATGGAGTACGCCGCCTTCACCTCACGCAGCAGGTGAGTCAGCGGGTCACATGATCCCAGTACAGCGTTCATGTACTGAAGTACGGCGTTCATGTACTGAAGTACGGCGTTCAGGTACTGAAGTACAACGTTCAGGTACTGAAGTACGGCGTTCAGGTACTGAAGTACAGCGTTCAGGTACTGAAGTACAACGTTCAGGTACTGAAGTACAACGTTCAGGTACTGAAGTACGGCGTTCATGTACTGAAGTACAACGTTCATGTACTGAAGTACAACGTTCAGGTACTGAAGTACAACGTTCAGGTACTGAAGTACGGCGTTCATGTACTGAAGTACGGCGTTCATGTACTGAAGTACAACGTTCAGGTACTGAAGTACAGCGTTCATGTACTGAAGTACAACGTTCAGGTACTGAAGTACAACGTTCAGGTACTGAAGTACAACGTTCATGTACTGAAGTACAACGTTCAGGTACTGAAGTACAACGTTCAGGTACTGAAGTACAACGTTCAGGTACTGAAGTACAGCGTTCATGTACTGAAGTACAACGTTCATGTACTGAAGTACAACGTTCAGGTACTGAAGTACAACGTTCATGTACTGAAGTACAACGTTCAGGTACTGAAGTACAGCGTTCATGTACTGAAGTACAACGTTCATGTACTGAAGTACAACGTTCAGGTACTGAAGTACAACGTTCATGTACTGAAGTACAACGTTCAGGTACTGAAGTACAGCGTTCATGTACTGAAGTACAACGTTCATGTACTGAAGTACAACGTTCAGGTACTGAAGTACAACGTTCATGTACTGAAGTACAACGTTCAGGTACTGAAGTACAGCGTTCATGTACTGAAGTACAACGTTCATGTACTGAAGTACAACGTTCAGGTACTGAAGTACAACGTTCATGTACTGAAGTACAACGTTCAGGTACTGAAGTACAACGTTCAGGTACTGAAGTACGGCGTTCATGTACTGAAGTACAACGTTCAGGTACTGAAGTACAACGTTCATGTACTGAAGTACAACGTTCAGGTACTGAAGTACGGCGTTCATGTACTTTATACTCTGCATGTACTGTAACACTATTTAAATGAAACGTGAATACTTTGTTGTACCTGCTGAGTACCTGTTGTACCTATAGAGTATTTGTACATTGTGTACTTTAGTGTTTCCTCTGACGTTGTCTTAACGTTGTCTTAACGTTGTCTTGTCGTTGTGTGAAGACAGTTCATGAACGTCCCCGTGTTGGTCAACAATCTTGGGTTACTGGAGCAGCTGGCGTACTGGAAGGTGTCGGTGCCGTGCTCTGCATCAGGTTACAGCCTCACCATGAAGAAACACGGGTACACACCGCCACTGCACACGGCTAACAGGAAGTCACGGGACGTCACAGGAAGTGTGCGTCGCGTGTATTCAGCGGCTCACGTGACTCTGTCCTCTGTTCCAGCTCAAAGTTTTTCTCGTCCAACGGGCTGCTGAGAGAAGTGAACGACGTGAACAAGATGAACGACTGTCTGCAGGCGGAGCTGCAGGTGAGCGAGCGGCGGGAGGAAGTGTGACTGATGTCACTTCCTGCCACATCATGTGACCTTTGTTTGTGCTCTGTGTTGGACAGAAAGCGTGCAGAGACGTGGAGGACAGCGAGCGTCTGGTCGAAGCTCTGCAGGCCGAAGTGTCTGCTCTGAGGAGACGAGTGAAGGACAGGAAGGAGAAGGAGACAGGAAGAGGTCAGCTGGTGTCTGTGTGTCCAATCAGGGCTCAGTATTTATGTACGAGGTCATGAGGTGTTACCTGCTTCACCTGTCTGAGGTCAGTTATAAAAGACCAGACGTGATCAGGACCAACTCATTAGTCTTAACAGTCTTGAGTCTTGTCTTTAGTCTTAACAGTCTTGGGTGTTGTCTCAGCAGCAGTTGTCGTGGATCAGTCCGATCAGAAGAAGAACCTTCCCCTTCACGAGGCGGTCCGGGTTCTGTTCTGCTCGTCTCTGTTTCACACTCAGACTTTGACCCTCGAGGCGTTTCCTGTTCCCGACGTCTGCTGCGGCGCCGAGCCGAACCCCGACGGCTCCACACCGACCATCTGCTCGGACCCGGCTCAGAACTCACTCTCCTCCTCGCTGCTTCCTGTCAGGACGAACTCTCGGAAAAGACTGTCGGACGCGCAGCCAGAGAGGAAACGCAGGAAGAGCGACTCGTGACATGTTTCCATGGAGACGACCGGTTGTTAATCACTTCCTGATGGTTCAGCTAACGTTCAGCTAACGTTCAGCTTGTTTCATGTTCAGTTATTTTGTTCTGATAAAGATTTTCTTTTTGTAAAAACGATGTCAAGTTTTTATTCTGTGGCAATGACGCTAACAGCTAACATGCTAACATCTCACACCTTCTTAAACGTCACATTCAAGGACTTTCCAGGATCCGTTCAAGGACCAAGTAGCGAACACTTCACCGTCTTCCAGGTGTAATGTTAGTTTTAGCTTAGCATGTTAGCATGATAGAAAGTGATCCACGTATGACCTCTAACAGGTCATCAGCTGATTCCAGTCACATGACTCATCAAGTTTGACCACGTACAGAACACACACACACACACACAGTTCAGAGACACTTTAATACACACGTTGAACACACACTGATCATTACTCCAGATGTCTGATTCCACAGATGTTCGGGTCCTTCATGAACTGAGGATGTTTGTGAGTCACCGCCATGAAACCTGACGGACAGACAGGAAACAGTTTATGATGGACAGTTAGCTTAGCATAAGCGCACGCTAAAGAAGCTAACAGCTAACTGAACTTCCTGTGTGAAGGGACGTACCCAGTGACTGAGCCTTCTTGATGGCTTTGGACACTTCTTTTTGTTTCCGTCCACACAAACCTGAAAACACAAACAGACGGCGTGAAGTCATCAGGTGACGACAGGAAGTGGTTCAGATTCTGCTTCCTGTTGGCGGGTGGCTCACCTGTGATGTGTCGGCCGTAAATCCTCCCCGTGTGAGGCGAGACGAACTGAGAGAGCAGCTGTGAGAGAAGACACGCCCACAACACGTTTAGTGATGTCAGGAAACACACACACACACACACACACACACACCTGTAGTCCATGACATCACTGTGCTCTCACCTGGGTGTTTTTGAAGTCCACGGAGACGCTGCAGAGGACACATCCTCTCTGAGGCTCTTTGTACGGGTTCTCCATCTTCACCATCTGGAAACCAACAAAATGAATTCAACTGCTTCGATCAGGTCAGGTGACCTGGACAGGTGACCTGGACAGGTGACCAAGGCCTTCAGCACTTTTTGACTGCACCTTGTGTCATCAGCAGGAGGACAGCTGGACGCCTCATCACTTCCTCGAGTTGTACGCTAAGAAACAACCTGACCCAGAGTGCCGTGACGTCACGACAGGTTCACCTGTGTCGTGACATCACGGCACTCCTCAGTGACACAACACACACATTCATCCTGTCAGCGATGTGTGTGTGTGTGTGTGTGTGTGTGTGTGTGACACTCACCATGTCATCTTTCCGGTGGACACCTGAAGATGACGTCAGACTTCTTAAACCTGCACACGACATGTTAGCATGTTAGCATGTTAGCATTGCCCGATGTCACCTTTAAATTATTAATCACGTATTAAATGTGACGTCACATACACACGCGCTGACGTCAAAACGTTTTAAAGAGTCTTACTCGTGTTTCCGGTCGGAGAAAAAACAGATTTAATCCTCAGGAAGCTTCTCAGAGCGGACATGTTGACCTCACACGACCG
>CM024803.1:20809267-20859525 GCA_014281875.1 Nibea albiflora
CCTGGATGATGGGCTCCAGTGTGGCTGCAGCTTTACTCTGATACAGGTTGTTTGCTCTCAGCCACTCCTCCATCTGACTGGTGTTGTACTGAACACACACACACACACACACACACACACACACACACAGTGGTTAGTGTTCATGTCCATGGTGTTTCTCATGGACAGGTGGTCCAGGTCGTGGTGGCCTACCTGAGCTGCATGCCGGTGCTCCACGAGCACACGTCTTTGCGCAGCAGCAGATTGTTCAGTGAGACAGCGTTGATGCAGTGGAAGAGCTGTCGCACCACCTGACCCACAATCTCGGGGTCCAAACCGTGGTCCCGCATGGTGGCATGAAACTGTCCCAGCTGGCGGATCAGGGCCTCCAGAGTGTAGCTGCTGGGCCCGCCGGCGTCAGTGTCCATGCTGGAGGAACGGTTCCTGTAGCCCATCGGCTTCACGCCGGCCAGGCTGGGGATGCTCTCACTCTCCAACATGGCCGACACTGGACACAGCGAGCAGAGAGGTCAAGACAGACAGACAGACAGACAGACAGACAGACAGACAGACAGACAGACAGACAGACAGACATGTCTCGGTTTCAGGACTCAGGTCAGGACTGTTGTGGAGAAATCGCTGGAATAAATGTCAGAGGTCAAAGGTGAGGTCAGGAGTTCAGAAAGTGTTCAGGATCATCTGATGTCTTATATTGTAATATTCATTAAAGCTTGATCAAGGAGAATTAGAGACACTCAAAGTTCATCAGAAGTGTCTGAGTCTGATGAACTCACTGATGCTGGTGGTCAGACTTTAAACAGAGAACACCACAAACACCAAACGCCCAGAACTAGACACAGAAAGTTTGACCATGTTGGAGTTACTGTCAGCACATTCTAGTCTGGAGACACTGCTGTGTGTTTATGAAGATAGGAATGTCAGCAGCAAACTTTCTATTATGTCTATGAAGGCAGTAATAGACCTCTTCGACCCTGGCCACAGTGCTGAGATAGACTATTGTTCCCAATTAAAGCAAATAGAATTGGAACAGTGAACCGTGTGAGCAGCCGTCCGTCCATACATACATACACATACAGCTGCGTCATCATCAGAGCACCTCAACTTAATGTTCAACTGTTCAACATCCTGTTTATATTTGACCATGTGACGGAGATGTTTGGAAAGTACGTGTGAGCTAAACTGACTACATACTGTCTGGTCTTGACTGCAAACATGAGGTTCAGACAATAAACACGAGGTATACGTTTGTTGACATAAACTGTGGTTGCCGCGGTGACAGCTGTATACGGTACAGGTGGCGGCGGTTGATGAGTCGTTAGATGTTGATGAAATGAGTCAGGGCGATGGTGATGACGAGTTTCTGTAGAAAAATCCTGATTAACGTGTGTGTTAACGTGTGTGTGTTAACGTGTGTGTGTTAACATGTGTGTGTTAACGTGTGTGTGTTAACGTGTGTGTGTTAACGTGTGTGTGTTAACATGTGTGTGTGTTAACATGTGTGTGTTAACGTGTGTGTGTTAACGTGTGTGTGTTAACATGTGTGTGTTAACGTGTGTGTGTTAACGTGTGTGTGTTAACGTATGTGTGTTAACGTGTGTGTGTTAACATGTGTGTGTTAACGTGTGTGTTAACGTGTGTGTGTTAACGTGTGTGTGTTAACATGTGTGTGTTAACGTGTGTGTGTTAACGTGTGTGTGTTAACGTGTGTGTGTTAATGTGTGTGTGTTAACGTGTGTGTGTTAACGTGTGTGTGTTAACATGTGTGTGTTAACGTGTGTGTGTTAACGTGTGTGTGTTAACGTGTGTGTGTTAACGTGTGTGTTAACATGTGTGTGTTTAACGTGTGTGTTAACGTGTGTGTGTGTTACATGTGTGTGTTACGTGTGTGTTAACGTGTGTGTGTTAACGTGTGTGTTAACATGTGTGTTAACGTGTGTGTGTGTTAACATGTGTGTGTTAACGTGTGTGTTAACGTGTGTGTTAACAGTGTGTGTTAACATGTGTGTGTGTTAACATGTGTGTGTTAACGTGTGTGTGTGTTAACGTGTGTGTTAACGTGTGTGTGTTAACGTGTGTGTGTTAACGTGTGTGTGTTAATGTGTGTGTGTAAACGTGTGTTAACGTGTGTGTTAACATGTGTGTGTTAACATGTGTGTGTTAATGTGTGTGTGTAAACGTGTGTTAACGTGTGTGTTAACATGTGTGTGTTAACATGTGTGTTAACGTGTGTGTGTTAACATGTGTGTTAACGTGTGTGTGTAAACGTGTGTGTTAACGTGTGCGTGTTAACGTGTGTGTGTTAACATGTGTGTGTTAACATGTGTGTGTTAACGTGTGTGTTAACGTGTGTGTTAACGTGTGTGTGTACATGTGTGTGTACATGTGTGTTAACGTGTGTGTTAACGTGTGTGTTAACGTGTGTGTGTACATGTGTGTGTACATGTGTGTTAACGTGTCAGCTGTTTTTCATCATCAGCTGTTTTTCATCATCAGCTGTTTTTCATCATCAGCTGTTTTTCATCATCAGCTGTTTTTCATCATCAGCTGTTTTTCATCATCAGCTGTTTTTCGTCAGACCAAAGCCGAGCAGCAAACATTTGTCTTGTTCCTCCTTCCTTGGTGAGGGCGGAGACAATCACATAAACGATTTGCTGAGGTTGAGTAAAATGCCACGGTAAGCCAATCAGAGGTGGAGTTGGGCGGATGTTGCTTACATAAATTGTCAGACACAGAGATGACACAAGACATTGACGTGAGTCAAAGAGAAACAGGAATAGCGAGTCTGAATAGAAATATTTAAATTTGCTGGACATCGTTAGATTGACTAGATCTTACAATGTTCCTATCTGTGCGAAAGACGAGTGCATTGTGTGTAGTTGTAGTCTTCATACAAAGACTTGCAGACAATGGTCTGTAGTTTTAGAGCAGGGGTGTCAAACTGTTCCACAAAGGGCCGCTGTGGCTGCAGGTTTTTGTTCCAACCAACCAAGAGCTCACAGTTTGACCAATCAGCTGTCTGAAGACTGAGATCAGCTGATTAAATGAGTCCAGTCTGCTGTGCTGCTGCTTGGTTGGAAGGAAAACCTGCAGCCACAGCGGCCCTTTGTGGAACAGTTTGGACACGCCTGTTTTAGACCATCCGCTGTCTGTCCTGTCTGAAAGAACTCACCAATCATGGGCTGGATGATGCCTTCAGCCACCTTAATGAGCTGCTGGTAGATCTGGATGGAGAGGTCGCTCAGCACCTGTCGGTACTCTGCCAGGTCAAAGTTCTTCAGACAGTGTTCGTTCTGTTTTGCCGTGTTCTGCGTCATAAACACCTGAACACAAACACAACATGTCTTTCTCCGCTTGTCTTCTCCACACACTGAAGAAGCTTCAGAGAACCGACACTCACCTCGTCGCCGCTGTACTGCTTCAGACAGTGGAGAAGACGGCTGGTGTTGGCCAACCAGAAGGACGTCATCTCAAAGTCTTCATTGTTCTTCTGTTGGAGACGGATAGAACACGTTAATAAAGGTTTAAATTAGATTCACAGGTGGAGATGTAGAGGACACTTACCTTCAGGACCTTCTTGATGGAGTTGATGGTGGAGGTGAGCAGAGACTCCACCTTCTGGTCGTCGTTGATGTAGTCAGCGTGGCGGATGCACATGAAAAGAATATAAGCTGGCAGACATGGAACGGTGGCCGACACGGTGTTGGGCCTGATGTCTGAAAACACATCACACATAACATATCACATGACAGACGTGACTGTGTCCAGGTCTTAGCTGCGACCAGGTCCAGGTCGTACCTGTGACCGGGTCAGGTTTACCTGTGATCAGAGTTTTGAGCAGCAGGCCTTCGTCCTCCTTGTAGTACTCCAACATCCCCTCGAAGTCCTTCTCCTTCCTCTGAACTGTCACCTGACGACTCAGTTCTGGTCTGGACCTGCCGGTCTGGGCGGCGGCCTGAGAAGCTTCAGAGGCAGAGAGAGGATCAGCACAGGTCAGATGGATCAGGGATCAGACTGCAGGCATGGACTCTTACCTTCCAGCTCCTGGACTTTCTTCATGTAGATCCTCAGCTGCTTCTTCAGCTTCCTCTCGTTCTTCTCCAGTTTCTCCACCAGCTCCTTGAGGTCCTGCGAATGAACAAGAAAACACAGCGTCACGTCAGACTCGAGTTCTGAGGTGGGTCTGAACCTCAGCGGCAGATTCTCTCACCAGGTTGTCGTTGGTGAGCCGTGTGATCTCCTGTTGGACGCTGAACTCCACCCTGGCCTCCGGGGACAGGGACGAGGTGTAGTTGAGGATCTCCTGCTTTTTCTCGATGTCGTCTCTCAGCAGCTCGATCTGAGTGTGAAGAGCCTCCAACTCGTCTTTGTGCTGCCTGGACTGGGTCTGCAGCTGTGCCTCCAGAGCCTGAGGGCATCAGGACGGCCCGTTATTCAAGGGTTTGAAGGTGGCATCACTTTATTTAAGGTGGTATCTGAGAAACCAGTGTGTTCAATACTCTGACAATCATGTCAAATCCAGAACCTGACTGAGACCTGCCAAGCTCAGCAAAAACTCCTGGCTCTTGACTCCAGAATGTCTGCTGCTTGTAAATGGACTCAGAACCAAGAGCGGTCCAGCTCGCAGGACGTCGCTCACCAGCTGCAGTCTTGTTGTCGTTGGGCTAACATCATTTGTCCAACGTTAGCCTAACGTTACACCCAGAGATCATCAAACTTTATTTATGTGGATGTTTTGGGTTGTGACAACATTGAATGATGATGTCATTGAATGATGATGTCATTGAATGATGATGTCCTTGAATGATTGAATGTCATTGAATGAGGACATCACTGCTCGGGGGGGGGCGTTCAGGGTTAAGTGTCATGAGTTTTTATTTCAGTCTGAAGAAGAAGAAGACGTGAAAGTGAGCAGAAGAAGCAAGAAATAAACAAGACCTGGCCAGCTTGTTTCAGACCCTCGTAAGCCAAACCGAGCCTCTCCATCTTCATTCAAGTAACACCAGTCCTGCTGTGTGCTGACGGAGAGGAGAGAGGAAGGAGGAAGAGGAAGAGGAAGCAGACTGTGAAGGAGCAGACACAAACTGAAGCGTTAGTCGAAATAAAAAGACAAAGACAGAGCAGAGGTGAGGAAACAGAAGCTGCTCAGCTCATGAGCGCCACACAGTGATCGAAGAAGAGTAGCACAGCTCTCACTTCAAACCTCCTGAGCTCCTGAACGTCACCTGAAAGGATGTGATGTCACACGGAGGATGGATGGGTGCGTGATGGATGACTTACTTCTTGGCCTCCGTCACTCCATGATAAGCTTTGAGAGCCTCGTCTTTGTCCAGCGGCTCTTTGCTGTTGTTCAGTTCAGGAACTTCGTTCCTCTCCGTCTGAAACAGAAGATGACCTGTTACCTTTATACAAACAGACTGAGAGGAAGGTCGACATGACAAGTGTCGTTTTTGGTTTGTTGCTGATACTGGCTTCAGATCTGCCGCCTCGTCTCTCCTCTACATTCAGAGTTTGATACAAAAGGTTCACCTTCATACAGACGACACGACAGCTCATGCAAAACATCTGCAGCACCTCCTGGTGGCTGACGCAGTCCATGTGCTCGTAACATTTTTGAATACACACAAAATGATTCAGAAACTTTGTGTCAAAGTTTAAACTTACAATGAGACCGTTCTTCTCCTGCAGCTGAGCGTTGCTGACGATCTGACTCCTCAAGATCAGGACTTCCTCCTTGCGGGCATCCAGCTCCTCATTGGCTGATTTGAGCTGACTCAGCAGCAGGTTGTAGCTGTCCTGCAGTTCATTTGACGAATTGTTCTGAGACGCACGCTCAGCGATGGACTTCCTCAGCGTGTTCAGGTCATCCTTCAGTTTCTTGTTCTCAGTTTCCAGTTCCTGTCTCTGCAGGGAGAACACAATGATCCAGACTTTAATCACTCTTTCTGCTGATATGAACATCTGTCCAACATCTGTCCACATCTGTCCAACGTTTAATTTAAATTGTGTAATCATAATATTCCATGAGAGGATGAACTTGACTTATTGATTTACAGACGTCGTCACTAGTCAATAACAAAGGAAACTTCTCTCTTGTAACGTTGACAGGACCATGAGCCTGTGAAGCCCTCTGCTGGTTTCATGGTCTGCAGTTTTTGACCTCCTGTGTAGGTTTAGTGAGCCCTGGTGCTGGACCCTCAGTTTGTGAACCGGTCACCTCTCTCTAACTGTTGCCCAGCATGTTACTGTCTCTTGACGTGCATCACTTATTGAACGCAGCATCAGCGCTGTAAATCGAACCTTCAGGTTGTTGTAGGCCAGATCTGCAGTCTCCTGCTCGGAGGGCAGACTCCTCGACTCGGAACCCTGTAACAACGCAGAACATGGACCCTGATTAGCCAGGCTCGGTCCAGATCACCTGATTCCGTCAAATAAAAACAGAAAAATTGATGCCACCTTGCGTTTGGCGAGCTCCTCCATCTTGTCCACGCTGGCCTGCAGTCTCTTCCTCTCCTGCTCCAGCTCTCGGACTCTCTTCTGCAGCTTCATGAACAGACTGATGTCCATCGCCGCCTTATCCACAGCCCAGCTCCTGCACACCACACACACACACACCAAACACACACACTGTTAGCTTAGCATCAGTGGCTGGACCCCGCCTTCACTCTGTCCGCTTCCACAAGACTCACCTCCACCAGCTGAACGGAAGTCCTCGGTGTCTCCGACTTCCGAGGGTGGAGATGGACGGGTAGTTGGAGTCCGACTCAGGCTGCTCTGATTGGACGGGTTTCTCCTGTGGCTGGGCTGGAACTGAAGCATGATGGGAGGAAGAGTTAGTGCACATGTTTGAGACAAACCCAAAGTTCTGCTGAGTTCTGAGGGGACCCATCCCCTCGACACAGAGCGCCCGCCATGTTAAACAGGTCCAACAAAGTCTGAGTGTGTGTGTCCTGGTCTGGGTCTCTGTCTGGGTCATGGTCTGCGTCGTGGTCCTGGTATGGGGGTCACCTTGGTCAGAGTCAGCTCCTCCTTCAGGTTGTCGTATCTCTGCTCCAGTCTGGAGAACTCTTTGAGGAGGTTCTGGTACCGCTGCCGCTCCTGGTCCAGATCTTTCTGCAGGGACACACTGCTGCCATCTTCTGCAACACACACACACACACACACACACACACGATTCATCACACACTGGGTCCTGGACCACCCCTCCGGGTCCTGGATCTGGGTTCTGGTCCTCAACCGTTAAAGCTCTTCGAGTTCTGAATGATCCTCGGTTCAGCTCCTCCTTCTCGCTCTTCAGCAGAGAGTTCTCCTCCTCCAAGTCCTCCACTCTCTGAAAAACACATCAGACCACATCAGACCAGGTACATGTGATCATTGGCGATCCTCCTGGTCCCTGGTTCTGCTCGCACCTGTTGCAGATCCAGTTTCTCAGTGCTGTGCTCCTCCTCCATCTTCTTCCTCAGGGCCAGCGCCTCCTTCAGCTCCTCCCTCAGCCTCTCCAGCTCCTCCTGCAGAGACGTCAGCTGACCTCCTTCTCCTCCACGTTGACTCTGGATCAGCTCCAGCTGCTTCTGCAGCTTGTTCACCTCTGAGCCCAGCGAGGTGTTCACCACCAGGAGCTGCTCGTTCTGAGCCCGGTACTCCTTCGACTGGACCACAAACACAACCAGAAACCGGGTTACCATACAGGACACACACACACACACTTCTTATAGTTGATATACTGATGACAATGATATTAGCAGCAGTTCTGCTGGTTCTGGTTCTGGTTGTGTGTGTGCGCTCACCTGGTCGTCCATCTTCCTCTGCAGCTGGACAATCTTGTTCTCCATGCCCGTGTTGAGTTTCTTCAGATGTTCTGCAGAGCGAGCTTCGATCTTCAGCTGCTGCAGTTGACGCTTGGCTCGCCACCTCCTCCACGCACACTGAATGATGATGGCCGCCGCACGAGCTCGCCTGAACTTCCTCCTCTGCAGCCAACCACGGACACTCCTCTGGATGACCATCGCTTTGTGGTGGAGGACGAACTGCAGGAGGAGGAGGAGACGAGGAGACAAGACAATCAGGAGGAGACGAGACAGTCAAGAGGAGGAGGAGGAGACGAGGCGGTCAGGAGGAGAATGAGGAGGAGACAGTCAGGAAGAAGAAGACGAAGAGGAGGAGGAGCAGGAGGCGTCTGTACCTCCTGGTAGATCCTGCGGGTGAACATCCCTCTGGTGAAGGCCTGGATGGTGACCACAGCCTGTCTCACTCTCAGATACGCCCGTCGATCTCTCACCATGCGGAACTGTTTCTGACAGACGAGTGCCGCTCGAGTCAGACGCAGGAAGTCGGCGTATCTGAATACCAAATATGGTCAGTGACTGGTTAAGAGGAGCAGGAGGAGGAGTCACGTGCAGAAACAACAAAGCTAGAAGCTAAAAGACTGTTTGTAAGAGATCCCATCAGATCACATTCATTGATCTGCACGTCACTGCAGACTCACTTCCTGTGGTCATGACAGTTCTTTAAGAACTCACCTGCGGGCCAGGTACCCGCGGCCGTATCTCTGCAGAGTGATGGCAGACTTGCGGATCTTTCGGTATCGGACTCTCTGCAGCCAACCTCGAACCGTCTTCTGGATCATGATACAGGCTGAGCGGAACTTATCGGCCCGGAGCTTCTCCAGGTACGCCACCTGTCCGGCCCGGAAGAAGATCTTTGTCTTACCGAACTGGTACATGTCCGGCTCCTGAGACACAGGAAGGAGACTCAGAGTCAGGAAGTCTGCTGATGTCATGAACCGATAATGAGACAGGTGGGGTCAGAGTACTCGACCGTCCAGCAGAGTACTCTGATACTCAGCCGTAGATCTGAGAAGAATTGGGGTCCGTTGGGGGCTTGGCCCTCCCTCACTTGAGATTTTATTACTGGGCTTCCATCCTTTGAGTAATTCATCTTTGGATCTCTCTGGAGGAGGCACTCGTTCCTCCTACATCAGTATGGAGATGTTTTCTGCTAAACCTGCTACGTTGACTGCTCTCATCCACGCTCCTCTTAGCTTTTATCTCTCCGTTTATTGGAAAAATATTTGACTTAAATCCACATTTAAAAATTTGGAAGCAGTTTTAATGAGAAGGCTCTCTTCAGAAAGTATTTCCTACCATTATGTTGTTATTTCACGTTACTCTTTGCAGCTAACCCGCAGCATAAAATGAAAACCCAATGGAAGACGATCTAGGAGAGGAGATCTGTTTGTGCTAGTCCTGATCCGACCCAGCACAATCCTACATTCACTCCAGTTAGACTTTCCAAAATCTGCAATGATGTCGATCCTGTGTGTGTAAGATGTCCTCAGGCTCCACCCATGTCCATATGTTTTGGTCTGGCCCTTCATGACTTAACTTTTGGACACAGATAAACAACTCTGTTTGTGCAAAGGTTCAATATGATTCAACAGCATGTGCAGCTTGAAATATAAAGCTGACTTTGCAGCCTTCGTCTCCGTATCGGTAGATTTATAACATGCTGGGAATGTTTTTATTTATCTCTGTAAAAGTGAACAATCTAACGATCGCGTGTCACAGACAGGTTAAGATTATATATTTATGTTATATTTGTAGTTTTCCTTCATGTCAGCTGATCTACTGTCTGTGCAGCAGACAGGAATGAGAACCTCACCTGAACCGGTTCAGTTCAGACCTGGTTCTGACCAAACCCGAACTTCTCTTCTTGATGATGTCATGTGATGATGTCATTCTCACCTTGATCAGAGTCTCCAGCAGGTTTCTACAGACCAGTTTCTTGTCTGTTGACGTCATGTCAGACTTCTTCAGCAGCACTCGATACCTGCTGAAGAAATCTGGGTATGTCCACCTAGAGACAACGAGCACACCTCTGTCACCATGATGTCACTTCACGTCTTCACAGAGGAAGTGAAGCCGACTATGTTACATCACAAACATGACCACAGTTCATACGTCACACACACCAACTCACATGATCTGATTTAGTGGATACACGAAGAAGAAGACGAAGAAGAAGAAGAAGAAGAAGAAGAAGAAGACGAAGAAGAAGAAGAAGAAGAAGGAGGACAAGAAGAAGAAGGAGAAGAAGAAGAAGAAGAAGAAGAAGAAGAAAAAGAAGGAGAAGGAGAAGGAGAAGGAGAAGAAGAAGAAGAAGAAGAAGAAAAAGAAGAAAGAGAAGAAGGAGAAGAAGGAGAAGTAGAAAAAGAAGAAGGAGAAGAAGAAGGAGAAGGCTGACCTGGACGGATACCCGGCAGCGCTGATCCGGATGGTCTCTAGGACTCCGCATGCTCTGAGCTGCTGCACCGCTCGCCTTGAGTCGAACCTGTAAGAGCAGCAAAGAGATCAGATCACCTTTAAAAACAAAGTTCCACACTGAACATCTGCTCGTACCTCGTCTTCTTCTGCGACATCGTATACAGACGTATGCAGAGTTTCAGCCGACAGGCTGAGCTGAGCCCAGCCAAGCCGAGCTGAGCTCAGAGTCATGAAACATGTGACTGAAATTCAATTAAAGAGTCGAGCAGCAGTGTCTCTGTGTGCAAACAGAAACTCAGTGTTTGTCTGCACGACTCAGCAGAAAGATGAACTCAAAAACAAACATAAACCATGAACCAAGCCGGGGTTTTAAAGCGAGCATGGAGGAGATTTAAAACATCATCGGAAACAACAACAACAAGAATTTGGATCCCTGAGTTGTGTGACTCTTAATTTGTTAAATGAGGTCGTCTGGTTACAACAACACAGACAGACTCAGCATGGCCGGCAACGATAGTGTGACGCCAGACGTGTTTGTTCTGGATGACATCAGTGATAATGATATCCACAGGAAGTGATGTCACCCTGAATCACACAGAAGTTGATTTAATATTAAAGATGACGTCATGGTGCAGAGAAGAAGAGCTGACTCACGAGAAGGCCTCCTTGTTATCGTTTGGTTTGATGCAGCGAACGTAGTGAGGAGTCGTCGCGTTCAGAGTCTCCATGAGAAGATGAAGAGAGGAGCGGAACTAAGAGAGGGACGACAACATGTCAGCAACACGAGCAACATGAACAACATCAGCAACATGAGCAACATGAACAACATCAGCAACATGAGCAACATCTGCAACATGAACAACATGAACAACATCAGCAACATCTGCAACATGAACAACATCAGCAACATCAGCAACATCTGCAACATGAACAACATCAGCAACATGAGCAACATCTGCAACATGAACAACATGAACAACATCAGCAACATCTGCAACATGAACAACATCAGCAACATCAGCAACATCTGCAACATGAACAACATCAGCAACATCAGCAACATGAACAACATGAACAACATCAGCAACATGAGCAACATCTGCAACATGAACAACATGAACAACATCAGCAACATCTGCAACATGAACAACATGAACAACATCAGCAACATGAACAACATCAGCAACATCAGCAACATGAACAACATCAGCAACACGAGCAACATGAACAACATCAGCAACATCAGCAACATCAGCAACATGAACAACATGAACAACATCAGCAACATGAACAACAACAGCAACATCAGCAACATGAACAACATCAGCAACAACAGCAACATCAGCAACATGAACAACAACAGCAACATCAGCAACACGAGCAACATGAACAACATCAGCAACATCAGCAACATGAACAACATGAACAACATCAGCAACACGAGCAACATGAACAACATCAGCAACATCAGCAACATCAGCAACATGAACAACATCAGCAACACGAGCAACATGAACAACATCAGCAACATGAACAACATCAGCAACATCAGCAACATCAGCAACATGAACAACATGAACAACATCAGCAACATGAGCAACATCTGCAACATGAACAACATGAACAACATCAGCAACATCTGCAACATGAACAACATGAACAACATCAGCAACATCAGCAACATCTGCAACATCAGCAACATGAACAACATCAGCAACATCAGCAACATCTGCAACATCAGCAACATGAACAACATCAGCAACATGAGCAACATCAGCAACATGAACAACATCAGCAACATAAACAACATCAGCAACATAAACAACATCAGCAACATGAACAACATCAGCAACATGAGCAACATCAGCAACATGAACAACATCAGCAACATGAACAACATCAGCAACATGAACAACATAAGCAACATGGACAACATGAGCAACATGGACAACATGAGCAACATCAGCAACATGAACAACATCAGCAACATAAACAACATCAGCAACATAAACAACATCAGCAACATGAACAACATCAGCAACATGAACAACATCAGCAACATGAACAACATAAGCAACATGGACAACATGAGCAACATCAGCAACATGAACAACATCAGCAACATAAACAACATCAGCAACATAAACAACATCAGCAACATGAACAACATCAGCAACATGAGCAACATCAGCAACATGAACAACATCAGCAACATAAACAACATCAGCAACATAAACAACATCAGCAACATGAACAACATCAGCAACATGAGCAACATCAGCAACATGAACAACATCAGCAACATGAACAACATCAGCAACATGAACAACATCAGCAACATGAACAACATAAGCAACATGGACAACATCAGCAACATGAACAACATCAGCAACATGAACAACATAAGCAACATGGACAACATCAGCAACATGAACAACATCAGCAACATGAACAACATCAGCAACATGGACAACATCAGCAACATGAACAACATCAGCAACATGAACAACATCAGCAACATGGACAACATGAGCAACACGATCGTTGCCTGCGAGCGTTGCCGCAGCGCTCACCTGGTGTCCCACGGTCTTGCGGTGCTCTTTGTTCGGGCCTTTGGGAGTCGATTTGGCAGCTCGGACGTTCACTCTGGACAACTTGGAGGAGGCGACGTCGTCTTTGTCATGAAACAGATCTGCAACCAGCTGAAACTGAACACGAGAGACGGATCATACCATGAGACCCTGAACAAACCAACTGACCCAGAACCAGGTCCCACTGACTTCCTCTGTGGTTCTGTTTGTGTGACTATTGTTGTGCGTTCCTAGTTCTGGTTGTCTAGTTCTGGTCGTGTGGTTTTGGTACTCTGGTTCTATTTCTGACCTGGCTGGCCTTCAGGATATTGATCTGCTCCTCATACACGGGGTCTCTGTTCTTCTCCAGGAAGCCTTCACACTGATATTCGACCTATTGACACAGAGAACATTACAACCAACGCAGTGACATCATCATGACAATCATGACATAATCCTCTTCTGTCATTGACCTGGTATGAACCCAGAACACCGTGGTGCTGACAGGAATGATGATCAGAGTGTGGAGGTGAATCTGTCGGCCGTGCTCTGCTTACCGTATCGGCAAAGTGTATGATGATGAAGGAGGTGTTGGACATACGAGGTTTCTGAAAGTGAGCGCTGCTGGAGTGCTGTTTGTAGAGCTTCTGGGCCCAGTTCTGATCCGTCCCCTTTGGCACCTGAAAACAAGAAGAAGGTCAGCTCACCTGAGCTCTAATTAACATTATACGCTTCATCATCGACTTCACAGGGCGGGGGCACAAGAACAAGTTTCATCCAAGTCAAGACTTCACGACTTCATGTGACAGACTATCGCATTCTGACAACCAATGACATCACAGAAACAAATCTATCACCAACCAATCATATGGAAGGTTATTAGGTTACTGGTGTCTCACTTTACACTCTTCATCCAGCAGGTCCAGGATGCCGAGACGAGCCTCGATCAGGTCGATGCAGGGCTGGTTGTCATAGAAGTCGATCAGAGTCCAGGGGATCTGCTCCTTCATGTACTCCTCCTGCTCCAACTTAAACACATGCTGACGAGACAAAACAACACATACACACGGGTTAGACGGGTCAGGTCCAGGGTCAGGTCCAGGGTCAGGTCCAGGGTCAGGTCCAGGGTCAGGTCCAGGGTCAGGTTCAGGGTCAGGTCCAGGGTCAGGTCCAGGGTCAGGTCCAGGGTCAGGGGTGAGGTTTTCAAAAAAATGGGAGGCTCACAGAGTTGAATTGCTGCTGAAGCTTCTCGTTGGCGTAGTTGATGCAGAACTGCTCGAAGCTGTTCACCTCGAAGGTCTCGAACCTGCAGTCATTCAAATAAATGGAAATGGTCAGGGTGACCATTAATCCACCTGACAGGTGCAGCAGACCAAGAGGACTGTGACACAGGTGAGTCTCAGACTGTCACAATAAAAGTGTGGTCTAAAGTGAGCAGTTGGACATTTCTGATGCGGTTCTTTTGTGGTCGGTGGGGTTTCGGTCTGCACTTCTTGGACCACGCTGTCAATCCAGACCATCCCAAACATTCTACATGCTTTTATTGTGATAGTCCAGGACACCTGTGTAACGTCCTGTTTAATCATGTTGATGTGCCACCCATGTCAGGTCCAGATGTTCTGGTCAGATCAGAAGGTCCGTCTTACCCGTAGATGTCCAGGACTCCGATGAAGGAGTGCTGTTTGGAGGAGGTTTGCAGGGCCATGTTGATGTGCTCCACGATCCAGTCGAACATGCGTGCATAGATGTGTTTAGCGAGCGCGTCGCGGGCGTTGATGGCCTGTTTGCTGGACATGTTCTTCACATATGTCTCAGATGCAGTGACCAACTTCCTGTGGCAGAGCCAGTGCTCCATCTGCTGCAGCTCCCACACCCAGCAGCTGGCAGAAGTGCTTCAGGTGGAGGTCATCCCTCTGCAACATGCAACACACAACACATACAGCTTCACGTTAGAGGACTCACATTCACTCTGACCCGCTCCTGATTGGTTACCATGGTAACGTACTGAGACGTGACATGACTCTCCATCTCGCTCCGAGCAGATCTCAATGTTTCCCAGATGAAGGATGGATGCGACAACTTTGAAGATTGCTGCTCTGACTGCTGTCCTTTATCCCTGAAAACACACACATGAAACATACATGAGCAACACATATTGACTCTTTCTTTGGCCCGGACTGGGACCATCCTTTACAGGTGGTGTCCACCTGGACCTCAGAGTTCTGACCTGGACCTCAGAGTGGTTCTGAAGGAGCACTCCTCACCTAGCAGTGTGAAGGCCTCTCGGGTCTTTTTGAAAGTCTTCTGCGTCATTCACTCCCTCAATGAAGATATTCTCACCTAAAGATGTTGAAGGTGAAGTCCTCTGCGCTGGCTGAGTGACAGACAAACAAGAACCAATCAGAACCTGTGGTCCATATTACCACAGTGAAACAAATCACAACTATCTGACATCATGTTGTTTTAAACATTCTCATGGTGTCACTGGGGTCCTGTTGTCTCTAAAGTTCTAGTAAGGTTCTGGTAAGGTTCTGGTAAAGTTCTGGTAGAGTTCTGGTAGAGTTGGACTCACTGAGGTGGAGGTCTTTGAACTCCGGTAAAGTGGCAGAGGCACACAGCTGGTAGAATATGTGATAATTCCTCTCATCCTCAGCCTGCGAGATGAAAAACAATTCAAACATTTTAGAGCCTGAGTGAAACACTGAAGCAGGTTGCTCCTGTACCAGACCAGACTGGACCAGACCAGACTGGACTACAACAGAACTGACCTGAAAAACGACCCGTGACTTCTCCAGCAGGTATGTTCTCATGTTGGCACCGATGATGTGATAACGCCGGCTGAACCCCGATCTGGATGTACTTCCCGAAGCGACTGCTGTTGTCGTTCCGAGTGGTCTTTGCGTTTCCGATTGCCTGCAGGACGAAAAGGAGAACGCCATCAGTATGATGTCACAACCACCTTTGATGTGTGCATCTGAAGGAGTGGACCACACCCTGATGATGTTCTAATGATAGTCTGCGAGTTACTGGAGGTGAAACAACATCTGCAGTTCTTTAACGATCCCAGGTTCATAACGATGAAACTGATGTGAGTTCATTTCAGCGTCACTGTAGCAACACTCACCTCCATGATGGGGCTGGAGGCGAGAACCTTCTCCTCCACGGTCGTGTCGTTGGCCGAGCCACCCAACTGTGGCAAAGAAACGCATGGCATACTTTGCAGAGACCGTCTTTCCTGCTCCGGATTCTCCGCTAACGATGATTGACTGATTCCTCTCATCTCTGTAGAACATCCAGAACATCAAACATCCAGAACATTCAGAACATCAAACATCCAGAACATTCAAAACATCAAGAACAGATCCGATCAGAGGTGTGTTGATCCAATGTGTTCTGGTTTAAGACTTCAGATTGGACCTGGCCATTTGCTTGTAGGCCTCCTCAGCCACGGCGAAGATGTGTGGGTCCATGTCGCCCATGTTCCGACCGCTGTAGGCCGTGATCACCTCCTCTCCATAGATCTGCATCTGCTCATACGGGTTGATGGCCACCAGCACAATCCCTGCACGCAATTGATTGAAATCAGTGATCAGCTTCAGAGTCAAAGCTGCTCCATGCCATCCAGGAAGCTCTATCTGCTGAATTTCAAAATAAAAGACAGGAAAAAAAAAACACCACCACAATGACATGAGGCGATGTGAGGGGGCAAGGTACTGACCGCAGTACGTGTAGATGTGGTTGGACTCCAGGAAGCGGACTCTGAGGTTGTGCAGGACTGCAGGTTCATGCAGGTAGCTGAGAGCGGTGAGGTCATTCTCCCCAACCAGGATGTCGGGGTTACGTAGGAAAGGAAGTGGGTTACTCTTTGGACCCACGGGGTACTCGAGAGGCTGAGACAGACAACATGTCATTAACACCTGAAGTCGTCAAAACTTTGTCAACACATCATGTAGTCAATGTTGTCAACATGTCATCAACATGTCATCAACATGTTATCAACAGGTCAAGTTGCCAACACGTCATCAACGCGTCATCAATATGTAGTCAATGTTGTCACCAGGTCATCAACATATAGTCAACAGGTCAGGCTGTCAACACGTTGAGCTGACCCGGTCCAACATGAAGCCTGTGGAATAAAACGTGGCATACTGTGTCATCTTCTAGTTTGAGGTGAAGAACCGGTTCTCCTTCTTTGTAGTCTCTGACGATCTCTGCTGCCTTCCAGACATCGTCAGGGTCCGGGATCCAGACCCGAGTGAACTGGAACAAATACACAACCATTCAGTCAAACTCTTGACTCTACTGCACCTCTGAAAAAGAAGATAATTAAAGAAAGGAGTTAGCATCCTGGTATAGCCAGCAGAGATAACTTAAAGGAAGAGGCATGTAAATTTGAACATAAATGGTGTGCCACTAAATGGAAAAATCTTGTTTACTCTGGCAAGATAATCTTAAAACTTACAGGAAGGCTATTACACAGTTTTTTTCCAATTGCTTAAACACAATTTTGCAAACTAACTTTTATCAAGATACTAACACAATTCACCAAACACACCCAAACTGCAAAATACCTCACATATCCCGCAAGTTAAGGCACTGCAACCAAAATCAAACTTTGCACCAGATGACACACACCTCACTCATTACAGATTTTTGTCTCACCAACTTCACACCGCCTCATCTTTAGCATCTAACACAGTTCAAACTGTAGAGAATTCTTCATATTGTTCACATGCACAGAAATATTTGCAGATACACATACGTGCTATTGAAATATTTATTTTTTTAATTTTTCACCAAACAAGTCAGTGCAACATATGCACAGCAAATATATTTACATTGGAGTGAACTAAAATATGCTCACAAAACAGGAAGCTGAAAAATACAATGCAGACACTGCTCTACCTCTCAGTCTTCCTCCCCCTCCTCTTCCTCTCTCAGTGATGTCTTCCATGTGCTCTTTTATTGCTTACTTCCTGACTGAAGTGTAAACAATTACCTGTTTGGCCAGGTGGCACATGTAGTGACCAATGAGCTCATGTAGTGTCATTTTAAATGGCAGTGTTTTGAAATTGCAAAATGAAATGACTTCATGAGCTTCTTTAATGATAAAATTATAACGATAAAATTCATCACCTCTTGCCCTCAACAGGCACTGATCTGCATTCTGACACAGCAAGTTCAATCAGCTGTAACACCTGATACATATTTAGACTGTTTTTCTCTCATCGACCTTCATCAAATAACTTCAATAATTTCTTCATCTAAGTCGTCAACCTGTCTCTTAGACTCCATCCCAACCAGCTGGTGAAGGATGTTTTACCTTTAGTCCAGCTCTTCTTTACTGGATATGATAATCTGTCTTATTATCAGGATATGAACCACAGTCCTTTAAAGTAGCTGTAATTAAACCTCTTGTTAAAAAGCAGATCCAGAGGTCTTAGCCAATCACAGACTGAGATCAAACCTTCCCTTTCTTTCTAAGATACTACAGCAGCTAATCAGCTGTGTGACTTTCAGTCAGGAGTCCATCATAGCACAGAGAGCGCACAGGTCAAAGGTGATGTGTGTGTGGTTTCAGGTGATGTGTGTGTGTTCAGATGATGTGTGTGTGTTTCAGATGATGTGTGTGTGTTTCAGATGATGTGTGTGTGTTTCAGATGATGTGTGTGTTTCAGATGATGTGTGTGTGTTTCAGATGAATGTGTTGGGTGTTTCAGATGATGTGTTGTGTGTTTCAGGTGATGTGGTGTGTTATAATGAGGCAAACCATTTCTATGGCAACACAAACACAAAACAAGTTAAAACACACGGAGTGACTTCCTTCTTCTAACAGACAAACTGACATGAAGAAGGAACAGGTTAACACACCTGTCTGTCTCTCTTTAATGCAAATGACTTACTGAAGCTCATTTGAATAAAATTAAACACTTGAGGTCACATGACCTGATGACATCATTCAATCCGCAAACAATATCAAAGAGACACTCATTGCCATTTACAGATCACTGTCCTGGTTCTGGTTCTGTATTTCTGAATCTCTTTGATGCTTTTAATCTGAAAGTCTTTAAAGAGGACGTTTTCTGTTTTTGTGTTTAGAATCAAAAATCCACAGAAGAAGAAGAAGAAGAGCAGAACTCAGCAGTGATTACTCAGAGCTCACACACTAATGGCAGCTAACACACTGAGCTAACAACAGCTAACACACTGAGCTAACAGCAGCTCACACACTGAGCTAACAGCAGCTAACACACTGAGCTAACAGCAGCTAACAACAGCTAACACACTGAGCTAACAGCAGCTAACACACTGAGCTAACAACAGCTAACACACTGAGCTAACAGCAGCTAACACACTGAGCTAACAGCAGCTAACACACTGAGCTAACAGCAGCTAACAACAGCTAACACACTGAGCTAACAGCAGCTAACACACTGAGCTAACAGCAGCTAACACACTGAGCTAACAGCAGCTAACACACTGAGCTAACAGCAGCTAACACACTGAGCTAACAGCAGCTAACAACAGCTAACACACTGAGCTAACAGCAGCTAACACACTGAGCTAACAACAGCTAACACACTGATCTAACAGCAGCTACAGTAACAACAGCTAACACACTGACTGTGTTATGTTGTTCTCCCTTGTTAGCGTCACACTGACAGATGGAAGTTAATCTGTTTAAATGAGTCCTGCTGCTCTGATGAGGTTATGTTAGCGCACTGACACACACACACACACACACACACACACACAGACACACACACACACACACACACAAACATATGTCTTTAAATTGAAACAAGAAGAAATTTAAACTTTAATGTAACATCTAGCAGCAGGTCAGAACCGGGTCTGAAGCGGGCCAGCAGAATGAATGATGGACTTCAGGCTCTGCTGTATCAGTCTGAGCTGAGGCTTATTAATTAATCTTTTGTGTTGGTCACATGACTCAGATAATCTCTGAGATTAACTGAAGAGATGCTCAGGACCAGTCTGTGTTGTCGTTGATCTGACCCATGAACACAGTGCTGGATGAATCTGTCGGGCCCTCGGGGGCCAACATGGAGCCCCCTCCCTCCCAGAACTAGTCCAACCAGTTCTCCCAGTGTTAGGTGGTTCTGACAACCACACACACACACACACACACACCACACACAACACACCACACCACACACACACACACACACACACACACACACAACACAACAACCAAACACACACAACACATCCTGTCACATGATAAATGATTAATTCAGAGGATGAGGAGACAAATGGTGTTGTGACCTCTGACCCGTGAAGCTCATCACGCCATTTATCGTTTATCTGGGACACATACCGTCCAATAGCTGTGCAGCATATGCCCCCCCCCCCCCCCACGCTGCACACCGTGGGAACATATTTTCACAGCATCAGTGTGGGTTGTACCCCAACCACACTTCCTTCACATCCCACAGAAGAAGAAACGAGTCGAACAGAACCCCTTAAACCAGGATGACAATCATCAAAAACTCTAAAACACCTGAAGAACACCTGAAACACACTGAAGGACACTTTATGTCAGTGCTGGACAGACACTGGAGGACAGGTGGACAGATGGACAGACACTGGAGGACATGTGGACAGGTGACATAATTTCCTTCCAAGGACAAACAGAAGAATGACACTCTGTGATTGGACAGACACTGCTTCGGGGGAGGGCTTAATGACCTGTTGGGGGCGGTCAGACCAGATCAACAGGTCGCTTCTTCAGGTTCAGTCTGAAAGACGAGGCCAGCCTCAACTCTGCTGAAGGTCATGTGACACGTCTGCTGTGATTGATCACAGAGTTTCCTGCAGCTCTGACATGAAACATAACGAGGTTGACACACCATGCACCTGTCTCAGGTTACACACACACACACACACACACAGTGACATCACTCTGCGGGGGCAGAGAGGGGGGGTTGACTGGTGTGTCCAACAGGAAGGTACAACACTTCCTATACCCTGTCGAGGAACTTTGATCAGGTCAGAGCAGCAGACAGACAGACAGAAATGAAGCTCCACTTGTCTGTCTGTCTGTCTGTCTACCTAAGAGGAGGTCACTTCACTGCTCGAGCGCAGACAGCATGCAGCTCTCTAATATCCTGCACTCCCTGAACATATCACAGATCCACTGAACACAGACAGGTGAAGAGACAGACACAGGTAGCTGTTAGTTAGCTGCTAACTAGCTATTAGTTAGCTTCAACTACTGTGAGACTGCAGAACGCTGCAGAAACGTTACTGTAACGTTACTCAAACTGACTTCACATGTCTTTTCTTACCCACACGGCCTCGAGCAGTGTCGTCACTGACTGACTGACCACGAGAACATTAGCTGAGGGCAACAAACCGGCTAGCAGTGGCCCTGCTGCACTTGATGAAGTCACAGCTGAGCTGCCTGCAGGCCTCAGACTGGATCACTGTTTGCTCAAACAAAGAGGTCCTGAAGAATCCCACAGTCAGCAGACCTGAGCACAGATGGAGCCGTCTGATTGGCTGTCTAGCTCTGGATTACTCAGCCTCACAGCGGGCGACGAGCCTTCAAGAGGCCCGACGGATTTACAGAGCGGCTCCCCTAACCCACTGAAACATGGACTCACCAATATCTGACCAATATGTCACCAATAAATGATTAATGGGGGAAATGATTGTTAATTGATGAACTAATCAACAGTAATCTGAACATCTTTGGACTGATCAATAACAGTTTAATGTTGTTTAACACAAAGCTGTGATGTCACACTGAACCTCAGTGATTATTTTCATATAACCATACTGTATATATTCATATATAACCATACTGTATATAGTCATATATAACCATACTGTATATATTCATATATAACCATACTGTATATATTCATATATAACCTTACTGTATATATTCATATATAACCATACTGTATATATTCATATATAACCATACTGTATATATTCATATATAACCTTACTGTATATATTCATATATAACCTTACTGTATATATTCATATATAACCTTACTGTATATATTCATATATAACCTTACTGTATATAGTCATATATAACCTTACTGTATATAGTCATATATATGTTCCATGTAGCACCATGTTGCTGATTTTATGTTGTGCAGTCACATGATCAAACCACAACAAACTGTTCAACACAATCAGGAAGAAGAGGCAGACAAGTTCCTGATTCTGATTTTATGGACTGATCCTGACCTGCTGCCTGAGACACAAAGAACCTCAACAGAACCAATGAGCCACAGCATGTGAATGTTGTTCATTGGTTGGTGTCACAGCTTCATGGAACCGGGCCTCCGCGCCATTCCTACATGTCCCACAATGCACCTGGATGCCTGTGCACAGACGTCAGTGTGACAGTGAATGAATGCAGCGCCCTGGTGTTTGTTAATAAAGTTTGAATTGAAGCTGCATCAACAGGTGAGACGTCCAATGACGTCATGACATGAAACAGAAATGACGTGTCCGCTCAGCGTTGAACTCCATTCAAAAATATGTAAATTTAAATCACAGAGGGTCTGACATCATGACGTAACATGACGTAACATGACGTCTCCTCAGTCCTCGGTACTCTCGGCTTACACGTCATCCACCGGGAGATTCACACAGTTTATCCGAACTTCAGCTGACTATGACCCGTGTGTGTGTGTGTGTGTGTGTGTGATAGGGTGTGTGAGAGAGAGAGAGAGAACAGGTGCACACAGCTCAGTTTCAGTGTACGGGGTGACGTCGTGTTGCACAGGTAGATGGACTCACCTTTGTGTACAGCTCGTTCACAGACATCGTCCCTCCGTGAACGCGCACACACACACACACACACTCTAAACGGCTCGTTACTCCATTAAGGGTCTTCAAGTTTCTTCATCAAAGCAGGTGGAACCTCCGGCTACCTGCTGTCCGCATGCGCGCGCCACAGAGCAGGTGTCCCGGCGGAGTTTCGGTCAGTGTGCTCGCTGTCGGTAACAGACTCCCGGGCTCGGTCGGCAGGTGTTTCTTCCGGTAGTTTCCCCGCGGTGTGTGTGCGGTGTGTGTGCGGTGACACACTGTAACCCAACAACACACACAGACCCAGAAACACACGAAGAAGAGCGCAGGTAGAAGAAAGAGGAACTACTTCCTGACAGACAGCGGAGTTACCTACTGTACACACACACACCAACAGGCTCATCAGAGCACTGCAACACACACACAGGTTCTCAACATGAGGGTCGCGATCCCGCAAACGGTCCCTGGATGAATGTGATCTGATCAACTGAGCTTTTAAAACGTTCAACAAATATAAATGAATAAATAATGAAGACAAGTCAGACTGTCACACATATACTTTACTTTATACTTTACTTCATACTTTACTTTATACTTTACTTCATACTTTACTTTATACTTTACTTCATACTTTACTTCATACTTTACTTCATACTTTACTTTATACTTTACTTTATACTTTACTTTATACTTTACTTCATACTTTACTTCATACTTTACTTTATACTTTACTTTATACTTTACTTTATACTTTACTTTATACTTTACTTCATACTTTACTTTATACTTTACTTTATACTTTACTTCATACTTTACTTCATACTTTACTTTATACTTTACTTCATACTTTACTTCATACTTTACTTCATACTTTACTTCATACTTTACTTCATACTTTACTTTATACTTTACTTACTATACTTTACTTCATACTTTACTTTACTTTACTTCATACTTTACTTCATACTTTACTTTATACTTACTTCATACTTACTTACTTACTTCATACTTTACTTTTACTTCATACTTTACTTCATACTTTACTTTATACTTTACTTCATACTTTAACTTTATACTTTACTTCATACTTTCCTTTATACTTACTTCATACTTTACTTCATACTTTACTTCATACTTTACTTTATACTTTAATTCACTTAATCTTTATACTTTACTTTCATACTTTACTTCATACTTTTACTTCATACTTTACTTTATACTTACTTATACTTTACTTCATCCTTTATACATTTACTTCATACTTTACTTTATACTTTACTTTCATACTTTACTTTCATATCTTTACTTTATACTTATACTTCATACTTTACTTCATACTACTTTTATACTTACTTCCATACTTTACTTCATACTTTTAACTTCATACTTTACTTTATACTTTACTTTATACTTTATACTTACTCATACTTACTTCATACTTTACTTTCTATACTTACTTCATACTTTACTTCATACTTTACTTCATACTTTATTATACTTACTTTATACTTTACTTCATACTTTACTTTATACTTTACTTCATACTTTACTTCATACTTTACTTTATACTTTACTTTATACTTTACTTCATACTTTACTTTATACTTTACTTCATACTTTACTTTATACTTTACTTTATACTTTACTTCATACTTTACTTCATACTTCATACTTCGTACTTTACTTCATACTTTATAGTTTATACTTCATACTTTACTTCATACTTTACTTTATACTTTACTTTATACTTTACTTCATACTTTACTTCATACTTCATACTTCGTACTTTACTTCATACTTTACTTCATACTTTACTTTATACTTCATACTTCGTACTATATACTTCATACTTTACTTTATACTTCATACTTTACTTAATACTTCATACTTCGTACTTTACTTTATACTACATACTTTACTTTATACTTTATACTTCATACTTTACTTTATACTTTATACTACATACTTTACTTTATAGTTATACTTCAAACTGTATACTTCATACTTCACTTTATGCCTCATATTTTACTTTATACTTAGTACTTTTATATTACGATCCTTCCTCCTGTACTGCGTTTGACTTCAGTAATCGTCCTCAGGTCTGCAGCTCCTTATCGTTGCTGTGATTGTGTAATGATGACAGGAACAGCTGATAGTGTGTGTGTGTGTGTGGACAGGTGAAAGGACTTTACCTGGGAGTACGGGTAGTAATCACTCGCCATGCTCTCGGGCTGATCAGTCTATCGATGGATAAATCCTCATGTGCCGTCAGTGTGTGTGTCGTTGTGGATCATCTGACTGTGGGAAGCAGCATATCTCAGACCTGTCTGAGCATAAACTATTATTCTGACAACAGGTAATGAGTCCACTCCCAGGCCACTCCCTCTGCAGGTATGAACCGTTTACCTGCTCACACCTCTGACGACACACCGGTCCACCCACACCAGGCTTTGCCATCCAGCCACAGCTGTGAGGGCACACGAGGCGGTGACCTCATTCATTCACGTTCCCTCAGGATGAACTGGAAGACCTTCACTGATCCTCTGACTTTCATATAGCGCCACCATCAGGTCAACACGTTAATGTGTCCAACATGTTCTGACCAAACACCTGCAGAGCTTTGGCTGCGTTACACTCAAACATCTTATTCATATATGAAAGAAACTACTGTGAGCGCAGCACCAGGCGACTATCAGGAGGAGGCTCACAGGCCCGATGGATTAAACTAGTTCAAACTGGTTCAAACTGGTTCAAACTGGTTCAAACTTGTTCAAACTGGTTTAAACTGGTTTAAACTGGGTCAAACAGAGATGGTTGAAAGTATTTGAAACAATATTTCCTCAATAAAGTATAAATAACTCAGAGTTGTACAGAAACAAACAGTGAGTCACAAACAGTCAAAGTGTTGCTGCTTCTTCCTGGACGATCCTTTCACAATAAAACACTTTATGCAACATGGATCTCCTCCCTCACATTCAGTAACCACTGCATTACCCAACATTCTCCAGGACAGCCAGATACCTGTGGTCAGGTAACCAAAACACACTGATTGGCATGTTAGCATGTTGCAGCGGTGAAGGACTGGAGGCGGAGCTCAGTGTGAACAGACTTTATTCAAACATCAGAGTAAGGTGGAGGTCATGTGGGGCGGAGCATGAAGGCAGATCTGGATCCCTCTGCCCGTCTGAATGGATGGCGGGCGGTGCTGTGAGACGTGGGTCGGGACAGGATGTGGTCTTTCCTCTGGTCATACAGCTGCTGTTGGATCAGACCCTGCTGATGCTCCGCCTCCTCCTGAGCTCGCTGCTCACATCGAAGCTGCTGCTGCCGCTCCATCTGACACCTCAGCTCCGCCCGGTACACCACCCGGGCCTGCCTCTGCCTGCAGGAGCCAACAGACAGGTTCAAGACAGGCAGACAGACAGACAGACAGACATGCAGACAGACAGGCAGACAAGCAGACAGACAGACAGACAAGCAGACAGACAGGCAGACAGGCAGACAGACAGACAGACAGACAGACAGGTTCAAGACAGACAGACAGACAGACAGACAGACAGACAGACAGTGTGTCCTGGATGTCGTACCGTCTTTTGTCCTCCTCGTCCATCAGCTTCGCCTCCTCCATCAGTCGGTTCAGCTCGTCTGTCTCTTTGGACAGCTCCACCTGTCTCTGCAGGTTCATGTCCACTGCAGCGCGCACACGCACACACACACACACACACACACACACACACACACACACACACACACACACACACACACACACACACACACACAGGTTGTTGTTTGCTGGGGACTATTTTCAGCAGCGGAGTGCTTCATGAAGGACAGAGTGATGAGGAGCAGGACGTGTGACAGCTCTTACGTTTGTGTTGTATCTGGAGCTTTCGGGCCTCCATCACCTCCTTCATCATCCTGTTTCTGGCCTCCCTCTGCAGCCGGCTCTGCTCCTCTCGTTTACTCCACACCTCCTTTAGTTTCTCCTCCATCAGCTGCTCTGTCTCCTCCTCCTCCTCCTTCTGCTTCTGCAGCTCGTCATGTAGATACTGCCGGTACATCTGCTGCTCCTCACGCAGCTCAGCCTCAACACACACACACACACACACACACACACACACACACACACACACACACACACACACACACGTCATTCGTACTGATTTTGGTGAACCTGGATCATATTTTATGGAGGAAATGTTTCTTCCGGGTGAGCTCCAGGTGAGTTTACCTTCCTCTGAGCAGCTTCCTGTCTGTCATCAGTTTCCTGTTTGAGCAGCTGCTGCAGGATGTTCATGTCCAGCTGCAGCTCGTCCTGCTGCTCTCTGACCAGACGCTTCATCTTCAGCCGCAAACTCTGATCCAGCTGCTGCCGCCGACTCTGCTGATCCTGAAGCTTCTGCTGCTGCTCCCGCTGCTGCTGCAGATGCTCCGTCACCTGCTGCTGCACCTGGACACCCACAAGCACAAGTCACACAGACTGTCTAAAACCTGGACGTAGTGGTATAGACAGTGTGGTAGGTACAGACCATGAGTGTGGCCTCCTCCTCCTTCAGCTGTCTGTGCTGCAGTCTGTGCTGCTCTGCAGCCTCCATCTGTTTCCTGATGACATCCAGCTGTTCCTTGCTCCTCTCCTTCTGTCTCCGCCCTCTCTCCGCCTCTCGCTCCTCCTTGGCTTGACGGTCGGCCTCCCACAGCTCCTCGAACATCTTCTCCTCCTGCTGCTGCAGCTTCAGCTGCTCCTGTCGACTCCTCACCTGAGCGGCTCGCTCCAAACACACCTGCTGCTCTCTGCGCCAGTTCTGGATGGTCCGCAGCTCTTCACACTGGTCCCTGAAACCATGATGACATCACTTCCTGTTACAACACGATAAAGAACACCTGAACATACTGACAACGTGACAAACACTTCCTGCTGTTTTTCACATTAAAAGCCTTCAGATAATGGGCTCTTAACATGAAAAGGTGGATTCAGACAGACAGGCAGACAGACAGACAGACGGACGGACAGACAGGTGTGTTTACCTGAAGAGCTGCTCCATCTTGTCTGACACCTGCTGCTGTCTCTCTCTCTCTCTCCTCCCTCTCAGGGTTCGAGCTCGCTCTCTCATCTTCGCCTGTCTCTCCACTGAAGTCTCCACCTTCTCCTCCATCTCCTGCAGGAGCTGCTGCTCCTCCATCTGCAAGAGCACACGCAGCCTGGGGGACAGACAGGTGGACACAGACAGGTGGAGGCAAACAGGTGGAGGTGGATGCTGCCAGGTTAAAGAAAGACAGGTAAAGACAGACAGGTAGTTTGTGATGGTCTGTCTGTTACAGACTGACCTGTCTCTCCTGTCCTGGATCTGGACCTGGTTCTGTCTCACAACAGCCTGGACTCGTCTCTCAATGGTCCGTCTCAGGAAGCGTCCATCTGAGTTCTTAAGCCACGAGTTCTTCACATCGCACCTCTGCTGCTCCTTCTTCAGCTCCACCGCTCGTCCTCGGGCCGCGTCCTGTTTTTGTCTGTCCACGATCAGCTGATCCACCAGCCGCGATGGCGGGAGCTTCGCTCTCTGACAGACAGAAACACACTGAGCTAACATGAGCCAACACACTGAGCTAACATGAGCTAACAGCAGCTAACAAACTGAGCTAACAGCAGCTAACACACTGAGCTAACATGAGCCAACACACTGAGCTAACATGAGCTAACAGCAGCTAACAAACTGAGCTAACAGCAGCTAACACACTGAGCTAACATGAGCCAACACACTGAGCTAACATGAGCTAACAGCAGCTAACAAACTGAGCTAACAGCAGCTAACACACTGAGCTAACATGAGCCAACACACTGAGCTAACATGAGCTAACAGCAGCTAACACACTGAGCTAACAGCAGCTAACACACTGAGCTAACATGAGCCAACACACTGAGCTAACATGAGCTAACAGCAGCTAACACACTGAGCTAACAGCAGCTAACAGCAGCTGAACTTCTGTTTTCCTCTCTAGTGTTACTGAACAGAACCTGTCGGTGCTCTTGAGTTCTTGTTTACTTAAATTCAGTTTATGGAGACAGCGACCTGTCAGCTAACACACACACACACACACACACACACACACACACACACACACACACACACACACACACACACACACACACACACACACACACACACACACACACACACTCACCACGGCCACAGAATGGGGCGTCGGTCCGGTGAACTCCCGACATCTTCTCGTTTGTTTCGTTTGCAGCATGTCTGTTACTCCGACACGGCCTGCTTCAAACACAACACCGCGGTTACCATGGCAACCACAAACACGACGTCACGGAGGCCGCCCCCTGCTGGAGGAGGAGCACGTCACTTCCGTTTTGTTTTATTTGAACACTACCTGGTGAATACTTTAACCATTCCTGCACAAACTGTTCAGCGTTTTCATTTAAAAACTCACCCTTCATATATTTATATTTCTTACCCTTATATTTTTACAGACTAATTCTTTGCATGTGAAAACCTTCCAGGCAATAATCCTGATTAGATGAATGAATCAGACCACTGGCTCGTCTCTGTCTGAGAGCGAGGCCTTCAAAAAGTCTTTATTTCGTGTGTAGCACTGGACTACATCGTCCTCATGACCCTGACACACAGGTTGAGGTCAAGTCACGTGACAGCAGTTTAGACACCCCACATGTCATTCTTGTGATCTCGCGTGGCGCTTACATGCCCGACGTGAATCCCCAGTAAAAAGTTTCACCAAACGGTTTCACCAAAAACCAGGCCACAGTTTACAATGGGTGTGTATTGGTAGAATGTTCCAGAGCTCGAGTGGAGAGGGAGAGAAACATTTGTCAGAAAATACATTTGCAAACGGCTCTCGTGGCCACAAATGTCACTCTACAGAAATAATTTCTACATAGAAACGTAGGAGAATTGTTGGGCTACGCAGCGATATCACTGCTGAAGCTGTCAGACTTGTAGTCTTGGCGGGAGACGCACTGATGACACAGCTTGTATTAATACTGTACTTGCTGGGCAGCGTCAACAATAATGAATGAACACAACAGGGCCAGTGTCAGACACACTCGCATTATAATATTAACACACTGATTGGATGTTCCAAAAACTGACGGATTTAAATGTCATGAATCGGTTCTTATAATGTTAATGCTGTGTGACAGAAACAAAGGCTGCAAGTCCCCACAATCGAAAACACATTTGAAACAATAATATGGTTTAGTGTGTGTGTGTGTCACTGTGTGTGTCTCTGTGTGTGTCTCTGTGTGTCACTGTGTGTGTCTCTGTGTGTGTCTCTGTGTGTCACTGTGTGTGTCTCTGTGTGTCTCTGTGTGTGTCTCTGTGTGTGTCTCTGTGTGTCACTGTGTGTGTCTCTGTGTGTCTCTGTGTGTGTCTCTGTGTGTCTCTGTGTGTGTCTCTGTGTGTCTCTGTGTGTGTCTCTGTGTGTGTCTCTGTGTGTCTCTGTGTGTGTCACTGTGTGTGTCTCTGTGTGTGTCTCTGTGTGTCTCTGTGTGTGTCACTGTGTGTGTCTCTGTGTGTCTCTGTCTGTCTCTGTCTGTCTCTGTGTGTCTCTGTGTGTCTCTGTGTGTCCCTGTCTGTCTCTGTGTGTCCCTGTGTGTCTCTGTGTGTCTCTGTCTGTCTCTGTGTGTCTCTGTGTGTCTCTGTCTGTCTCTGTGTGTCTCTGTGTGTCTCTGTGTGTCTCTGTGTGTCTCTGTGTGTCCCTGTCTGTCTCTGTGTGTCTCTGTGTGTCCCTGTCTGTCTCTGTGTGTCTCTGTGAGGGCGGCTCAATGAACCGTTTCCTGCATTGATTTGCTCCTGCAGAAGACATTAAACACATTATTCACCTTCTGCACTTAAACATGCCAGTGTTTACAAAAGGAAGTGCAAGCTATGCTGCACAAGACGGACTGAGTAGTACAAATCACACCAAAAAAACGGAAACTAAAAATGTCTATAAAACAGCTTGGTAACATAATAGTATGCAACAGTGAACAATATGAAACAAAGATTACAACATAAAAGGCTCCATTTCCAAAGAAAATAATACAAAATAAACAGCAGCATTTTCCCACACAACTTACCCTCAGCAAGGCAAAATGACAGTGTGGGGGCAGAAGGGAGGAGCTACAGACGGCCAGGAGTGCAGCGAGTCTGTAGTAATGCAGGGAACTAAAATAATGGTAAATGAAAAGAAGTGACACACTGTTTCCATGGCACCGTGTTTTAGCAGACAGGTACAGTAGCTTTGACCTCTTCTCTGTTTGTTTCATCGTCTCTGTTTGTGAACAAACATGGATTTTACATTAAATTCTGAACTTGTTTAAACCTCAGACTGATTTTTTCAATTAATTTCCCTCCATTCAGTGACGTTTTAGCCACCCGATTTGACTGTTATCAGTCTATTCAATAGACGTTATCAGCACACATCAGTCCCATTTATATGGGCTAGTCGGGGCCTACTAAACCTACTGGCAGGTTCAGGAGGCTGTTATCAACCATCTCTATGAGTGGGCCATTATTTCAGTGAGCCAGTAGGGGGAGAAGGCCTATTATCAGGCATGTGCTTTTTCTTGAAGTTGTTTGTTTGTTTGTTTGTTTTTTAACTTTATTAACTTTATTAAAAGCGTATCTCTCATAATATGGGTTGCATACGCGCGCCCTCGTCATGAAAGGGCTCCACTAGGGCTCCCCCTACTGGCTCACTGAAATAATGGCCCACTGACAGAAATGGTTGATAACAGCCTCCTGAACCTGCCAGTAGGTTTAGTAGGCCCCTACTAGCCCATATAAATGGGACTGATGTGTGCTGATAACGTCTATTGAATAGACTGATAACAGTCAAATCGGGTGTTTTAGCAGGAAGTGATGATGCTCCTCACGTCTTCTCTAACTCCTCTTTCGGCTCTTGCTATTTCTCGATCTTCTTGTGTTCCAGATCATCACTCTGAATCTCCACAGCTTTCTTCTGTTGTCTCTCCACCGGCACAATATTTGGTTGGTTATCCACCATCAGCTTGTCAGTCTGGATCTGGAAGTCTACCTTAGGAGGAAACTTCCTGTTTCCATCTTTTATTCACATCCAGCCTGGAATTAAATCTGAATCCATTCGACCACGACATGAACGTGACATTCAGTAAAGTTTGTAGGATTTTTATTGACACTGGCACCAGAGTTAAAACATAAATTATCATAACAAACAGATGGACATAAATATTAAAGACAGCAGCACAGAGTGAGGAATGAACCCAGCAGAACCCGGCAGAACCCGGCAGAACCTGGCAGGCTGCATACAGATGAGGAGCCTTCACCAACACCACAGCTAACGCTACATGCTAACACACGTAAAGGACCACAGCTGTGTTTTATCATGTTTACTACAAATCAAAGAGCAGAGTGCTCCCGGCACGTCGACCAACAAGTTACATCGTTACTTCATGAGGTCATCAAAGTGTATTTACAAAGGAAATGCATCACAGGAAACCAGTGCTGCTACTTCAAATTAAAAGCCTTCAGCGCAGTCATTAACATGTGAGCGATGCTTGTGTTGTGTTTGCACTTCCTGTGATGACTGCACCTTTAACCTGAACACAAACACTGTGGAGCCACCATCCATCCATCCATCCATCCATCCATCCATCCATCCATCCACCCATCCATCCATCCACCCATCCATCCATCCATCCATCCATCCATCCATCCACCCACCCATCCATCCATCCATCCACCCATCCATCCATCCATCCATCCACCCATCCATCCATCCATCCATCCATCCATCCATCAGTAGAGATCAGCTGGTCTCAATAACTCAGATCTGATTCTTTTGTCTGTCACATCTTTAAACTTTGACTCCACTGATGAATTATTTGATTCATTGATTGATTTTGTGGAAAATATTTGTCTGTCTGTTTTTAGACAAACGAGGTGTAACTTGTTCATTGCTGAGCTTCACGTGAGCTCAGAGGTGGATGTTGTGACTTCTGGACAGAGTCAGCGTAGCAGTTTCCCGTTTCCAGTCTTTATGCTAAGCTAAGAGGCTGCAGACAGACATGAAGTTGAAGCGATGCTCTGATGGAGGGAACTCTGCATGTATTTACAGGAAACAGCTGATGACAAATATAAATAAACCATGTGATCACCACGAGTCACACCGCTTCATCACATCCTTCATATGGATTTAAAGGCTTTTATTTTGAAAAGACTGATCTCAGTTCACAGACTTCAGCTCCCATCAACCACCTGTGCCGATGGACTGGTATCTCATGTTGTGTCAGTACACTGTGACATCACTGGTGGGAGTGGTTATGAGCGGACCTATCAGGTGACATTCTGCCTGTCACATGATTCAAGAGTCCAGTCAGTCTGACAGGTCAGGCTGGTTTTACTGGGTTGATCAGTGTTGATCAATACAGGAAGTTTGAGATGTGAAACTCTTCAAAATAAAAATCCTTTATACTTTATAAGACTTCATGTGAGAACAGCGACCATCAAACCGTCTGTCATGATTACATGTTGATCAGCTTCATCAGGTTCAGATCAATAAATCCACAAACAATAAAAAAGTGACTTCATTAAAGTGAGGTGACACTGAGCATGCTCACACTCCTGCCCTCATGACATGCAGCTCAGGCGGACAGGAGCGATCCAGATCAGCAGAGTTCACATTCACACCTGACAGTTTACTGTACACCTGCCTCCGTTCACCTGACACACAGTTCATCGAGACGTCTGCACAACTTCCTGTTTCTTTAAATACCATGCATCCTGGGAGATGAAGGAACAGCCTGTGAGCTGGGAGATGGAGGTCATGTGATACATCTACATCTTGGAGACACACTTCCAGCTTGTGGCTCCACTTCACATTTCTTCTCCACGTCAGACGTCGTCAAATATTCGGCTTCGAGACGAGGACATGGACAGATACCGTCCTCCAGCGTGCCTGACAAACAAACACAAGGTTTGAAGCTTAGATTAATAATCTGTAATAATCTTTGAATAAAATTCATATTATTAATTTGTAAATGAAGTTCAGATTAACAATCTGTTAAATTAAATTTAGATTAATAATCTGTGATAATCTGTGAATAAAGTTATAAAGTTATGTTATGGACTTGAAATTGTGTTCTTTGGGTCGCTGAGGCTCCAAACCTCAGTTTGAATCATGAACAAGTGATACATCACATCCAGGTGCGGCCTCACATACGTTTTATTATCACGACCACAGAAAGAGGAAGTCGTCTTTACCTGCAGACTCTGCGTCCAGAGGGTCGTCAGTCAGGGAGTCGGCATTGAAGTCTAAAGGTTCAGCGTCCTGCAGCAGCTCGATGCAGTCCCGCTCCGCCCGACTCCCAGAACGAGAATATTTAGCTTCTGTTCAACAAACAACAGTGACGTCACATTGTTACTCGTCAAGTGTTTTCTCTTTTAACAGCTGCAGAGTTTGGTGGTGCTGCTGGTGGACTTACGTCTGTTGTTGGTTGGGGTCACGGTGTCGGAGTAATTGGTCTCTTTCATCTCATGACTGCTCCTGTTCCTCGCCGTGTAATCGTCTCTTGGGTTTCCATAACGCTCCTTCCAGTCCTGAAACAACAGACATCATGGCACTCAGCAGCAGGTCAGAGTATTTTAAAGGTAAAGCTGAGCAGCAGGTCAGAGTATTTAAAGGTAACGCTGAGCAGCAGGTCAGAGTATTTAAAGGTAACGCTGAGCAGCAGGTCAGAGTATTTTAAAGGTAAAGCTGAGCAGCAGGTCAGAGTATTTAAAGGTAAAGCTGAGCAGCAGGTCAGAGTATTTAAAGGTAAAGCTGAGCAGCAGGTCAGAGTATTTAAAGGTAAAGCTGAGCAGCAGGTCAGAGTATTTTAAAGGTAAAGCTGAGCAGCAGGTCAGAGTATTTAAAGGTAACGCTGAGCAGCAGGTCAGAGTATTTTAAAGGTAAAGCTGAGCAGCAGGTCAGAGTATTTAAAGGTAACGCTGAGCAGCAGGTCAGAGTATTTTAAAGGTAAAGCTGAGCAGCAGGTCAGAGTATTTAAAGGTAACGCTGAGCAGCAGGTCAGAGTATTTAAAGGTAATGCTGAGCAGCAGGTCAGAGTATTTAAAGGTAACGCTGAGCAGCAGGTCAGAGTATTTTAAAGGTAAAGCTGAGCAGCAGGTCAGAGTATTTAAAGGTAATGCTGAGCAGCAGGTCAGAGTATTTAAAGGTAACGCTGAGCAGCAGGTCAGAGTATTTTAAAAGGTAAAGCTGAGCCCAATTATATGTTAGCTGGATTAACTGCCAGCTGGTTTATCTTAGCTAGGTTATCTATTAGCTGGTGGAGGTAAAACCTTTCCAGATGTTTCATTAACATCTCCTGAAGCCTCCTGGATGTTTTTGTTGTACTCACTTCTTCGTCTGTTCTCGCTGTCTTCGATTCGTTGCCGGCTTTCCTTTTCTCTGTAAAGACAGAGAATGATAGAGTGCAGGTCAGCACATCATCCTGTCCACCATGACTTGTGTCTGTGTGTGTTTACCCCCGTCGAATCAGCTCCTTGCCCTCATCGATCAGGTCTGACGTCATCTCCACTGTCGCCCACAAACTGCTGGAAGCCCAGAAGGTTCAGACAAGCGAGTCCCGAGACTGAAACATCAGGTTTAATTTGTTTACACCTCATCAACTGTTCAAGAAGATCAGAACCAAACGAGTCCAAGCTGACAAACTGAGACATTACATTTCACACTTTAATTACAGTAAATAAATGCATTCATCAAAACATGTTTTATTTTCTGAGTGTGGACTGACCGTCTCTGGCCATGGACGCCGTGTTCACATTTAATGACCTCATTACATCGTTACCTCAGTTTCACTAACGTGGACAGATCTATGACATGTCGACATCATTAACACATTTTTAATCTGTACGTCTAAATCATTTGAGAGCTTCAACCAATGGTTGTAGTTCTAGTTCTAGTCGTGGTTTTTGTTGTGGTTGTAGTTGTAGTTGTACCTGTTGTTGTAGCTAGGATTGTGGTTGTAGTTGTAGTTCTAGTTGTGGTTGTGGTTGTCATGTCTCACCTGAAGTAGGTGGCAATGCAGAGGATGACGATCAACATGGGGTAGTAGATGTAGAAGCCATTGGCAATAAAAGAGAGGACATGCATCGATCCCATGATCTGAAAAGAAAGAGAGGTGAAACAGGTGGACATGATGGTTCACTGTTTGCTCTCAGACTTACGGTGATTTACCGACGTGTACGCCGTCTGCTCCTTCTGCTGGTGGGAGATGGGCCGAGTCCATGTGGATCAGACCCAGGAAGTTCAGACACAGAGGAGGCGTCAACCGGCAAAACAACCTGCAGACAGAGTCGCAGTCAGATCAGAGGACACAGGTAAAGGTCAGTTTCCTTTTGACTGGAGACTCACATGCCGCTGAACTGCAGGCTGTAGGCGTCCGTCTGGTGATGTGAGGCCAGGTAGTAGTAGTTGAAAACCCGAATGCGGAACACGGTAGAGTAAACGCATGTACACAGGAAGAAGATTGTGATGAAGCATGCCATCTGGTGGACAGGAGAGTCAACACAAACCAATTAGATCGACCGGGTCGGTCCTTTGATCAAAAACACAAACTGATGAGGTCTGTGATATGGAGTGGGCCCGGCCCAGTCTATATGGTCCTGTGCGGTCTCACCTCAATGTACAGGTAGTTGTAGTCTCTCTCAGCCAGCTGGATGAACACAGCGAACAGCGAGAGGACGGGGCCGGGTGCTGAAGAAGGTGCACTCGGACCAGACCACTGCCACGCTGAACAGGGTCAGGACCACGGACAGCAGGGCGATAAAACCAGCGCTTCAGGAGACACTCCCAGTACCACTCTGCACAAACACACACACATTGAGTGTCGGGGGGGCTCAAAGGTACCGTGAACTCCATGGAGGCCCGGTCTTCAGACCCACCTACAGCGGCGTGTACACGTATCTGCTGAACCAGCTGGCCGGCTCGGATGGCGGGAAGCTGTGGACAAACTGGTGCGTTGAACTGGTCTCGTTCTTGGCGACGTCCTCCAGGTGGATGGCCTGCTGCAGAAGGATCTGCCACTGGACCCGAGTCCGGTTGTGTCTCTGAACCGCATAGATGACCTGGACAAATGAAGACACGAGCCACCATTTTTAACCTCAAACATCAGAAACCCTTCGCGGTACAATTGGACCAGAGGTGTGGATCCTGCCTGACCCACAGAAGGTTCTGTTGGTACTGCCTGATCCAGGGATTTTTTCAGGTCCACTGTGTCACATGAAACCTTTTTGAACCTGCAGCTACAACTCTGTCTGTTGCTGTCTTCACCTCAAACACACCAGGATGGATGTTAACGTGACAGACTGAGACTCATTGGTCCAGGTCAGAGGACCCTGACCTTTAAAAACCTGATGCCTCCTCAGGCTCTCACCTGTTTGTGAAGCTTCACCAAGCTCTTCTCGCTGGGATACGTGTTCTGCTTGTCGTCGAAGTCCTCGTAGTCGTCCATGTTCCTGCCCATCTTCTCCTGGTAATCCACCGGGCACTGAGGGGATAACAGGATGGTCATGTGATCCATGAATCATGGCCCTGCCTGCTGTGTGCTGGCGGTTTAGTTATTCTCCACCTACCTTCCGGAGTATGGTGTCGATGTACTTCCTCAGAGGATGGTTGTACTTGATGGATTCACTGACTTTTCTCACCTCCTGTAGAAAACCAGAGCTCACAGTAAAAACACTGAACCGAGCTGAGCGTCAAATGTTCCGCTCCACAGATGCTCACCTCCATCACGTCCTCCAGGTTTTCCTCTGCATCCGCCTTCTCCGTCATCAGCTTGGACGCCTTGAAGTACGTCTTGATGAGTAAGTGTCCGTGTCGAGAAGCATTCCAGTATGAGCGAGGGATTTCCACCAAACCATAACCGAGCAGCAGCACCAGCAGGAACAAGCCCCAGGTGTTAGCGGCCGTGATGCCGATGGTCTGCAACCCGTACCTGGACAATGAGCAGACGGTGGAGTTATGATCACAGTGACACTAAGTATAAACGATGACAGTCTCAGGTGAGTTGCTTTGGTCTGCTGTCATGTGAGGCTGAAGACTCACATCCTGTATTATTAAACTGTAATGATCGTGTGGACGGGCTCACTGACCAAGACAGCTGCCACTCCGGATGAACAGCCACGCAGATGAGCAGCGAGCCGAAGATGAGCAGGTACGTCCCGTAATAAATGGCGTTCTCGATGAGGGCAGTTTTAATCTTCCCGGTGATGGAGAAGCCTCCAGAGCGAGCATACGACTGCATGAAGGGCAGCAGCAGCCTGAAAACACAAATCAAACCTTTAAACAACATGGTGGTCATCGTACAGCGCTTCATCACGGTTCATCATACGGACCATGTGAGACACTGAGAGGTCCAGTACACCACCCTCCAGAACACCGGCATGATTCCATCAGGGATGTAGCTCCATGGCTTGTAGCACTGTGTCAGAGTCCTGTCAGGGCGGAGGAGAGAAGATGTCACTACAATGTTACAGCGCTACAATGCGTTACAATGCTACAGTGTTACTACGTTACAAAGACACACATACACTGACCTCCTAGTGGGCGTGGCAGATGTGTTTGTTGATGTGTGATTGGATGGTTGCGGGCTGGCGGTGGAACCAGAGGCGTGATCCTCATGGTCGATCTTACACTGCTTATAGATCGTCTGTGAGGAGACAACAGAGACACTGTCGGTGTCCAGGAGACAGAGGACAGACAGAGGACAGTAAGACAAAGAGCAGACAGACAGGCTGACTGACCGTGCTGACGTCCAGTGGCAGGATGAAGACGATGAGGAAGCACAGGTACCAGGCAAGCAGCGTGCCGAACAGCACCATGCGCTGCTGCTTCCTGAAGTCTCCGTACCTGTGCAGCAGGAAGAGTGCCAGAAAGAACACCACCACGAGCTCGATACCCAACGCCGCCCCGCTCATCCTGCCTCCGCTCTCTGACACACCTGAAACACAAGAAGCTCCGCCTTCATACAGTCCAA
This sequence comes from Nibea albiflora, assembly GCA_014281875.1. Lineage (NCBI taxonomy): Eukaryota > Metazoa > Chordata > Actinopteri > Sciaenidae > Nibea > Nibea albiflora. The sequence continues at coordinate 20,847,916 of CM024803.1, forward strand.
CACATCGCTCACTGAGGAGGCGTCACAGGGGACAGGTGAGGCGTCACCTGGGACAGGTGAGGCGTCACAGGGGACAGGTGAGGCGTCACAGGGGACAGGTGAGGCGTCACCGGGGACAGGTGAGGCGTCACCGGGGACAGGTGAGGCGTCACAGGGGACAGGTGAGGCGTCACAGGGGACAGGTGAGGCGTCACCGGGGACAGGTGAGGCGTCACCGGGGACAGGTGAGGCGTCACAGGGGACAGGTGAGGCGTCACCGGGGACAGGTGAGGCGTCACCGGGGACAGGTGAGGCTTCACCGGGGACAGGTGAGGCGTCACAGGGGACAGGTGAGGCGTCACCGGGACAGGGGTACAGGGGTGAGGCTGTCACAGGGGACAGGTGAGGCGTCACAGGGGACAGGTGAGGCGTCACCGGGGACAGGTGAGGCGTCACCCGGGGACAGGTGAGGCGTCACAGGGGGACAGGTGAGGCGTCACAGGGGGACAGGTAGCGGCGTCACAGGGGACAGTGCCTGAGGGCGTCACCGGGGACAGGTGAGGCGTCACAGGGGACAGGTGAGGCGTCACAGTGGGACAGGTGAGGCGTCACGTTGGGACAGGTGAGGCGTCACAGGGACAGGTGAGGCGTCACAGGGGACAGGTGAGGCGTCACAGGGGACAGGTGAGGCGTCACCGGGGACAGGTGAGGCGTCACAGGGGACAGGTGAGGCGTCACAGGGGACAGGTGAGGCGTCACAGGGGACAGGTAATGACAGGGATGCTTTTAGATACTCAAAGACACTGAACATAAAAAGAACATCAAATGAGCAAAACAATATAAAACAGTACACTAAAACACATTTATACTGATGGGTGGAGTCGGGAAATGTTCTTGAGGTGAAAGAACATGGAGTGAGTGAGGGGTGATGGAGTTGGTGGAGATATAAAGCTGAACGTCATCAGCATAACAGGGGGAGCAGGTAAAGTAAGAAGAGGAGAGGACTGAGCATGTAACCCTGGGGGACGCCTTGGGAAAGAGGAGCAGTGGAGGAGGTGGATGAACTGTTGTTGGCCCGTGAGGTCTGAACTGAGCCAGGAGAGTGCAGTGATGCTGAGGGAGGACTCAAGTGTTGAGGTGAGGTGAGGTCCAGGATGGTGAGGTGGCTTTGAGATGTGTGGCCACAATACATTCCAGTACTCTGGACAGAAAGGGGAGATTGGAGAAGGCCGGATGTTCGACGTGATGTCAGAGTGGAGTTTGATGATTTCTGTGATGAGTGTGGACAGACAGACACGTCCTTGATGAGGCGAGATGGTCACATGTAGAACTTTCATGCCTGTTTTTGGACAGTTACCGTGGTGATACAGGGGAGAACGGAGAGGGGAGGAGGAGCAGACGAGCAGGAGAGGAGGAAGAATGAAAGAAAGGAGAAGGAGGTCGCTGAGCATGAGGAGTTTATTTACTGTAGCAAACAGAGTGTATGAGGTGAGGAGCGGGTGGAGCGGGTGGAGCGGGTGGAGCATCCTTGTACTGCTGAGTCTGGAAACGTTTGGAGATGAACAGGTGAGCTGTCACAGGACAGGTGAGGCGTTACAGCGGACAGGTAACTGTAACCTGTTACCATGGAGACCTGAACATCTCTATGACATCACAACGCATCATAACAACAACAATGTGGCGACGTCTGACATCAGAGACTGTCCTAGTGACGTCACACAGCCAAACTGCTGCTTTCTGTTGTGGCCACTGTGTGACGTCATGTCCGTGTGTGACCGTGTCTCACCCCTGTCATGACGTCACGTGCTGCTTTGTGTCGTTACAGGGCAGACGGACACATCGTCAAGCTTCACGCATTAAAGCGTCACGTGTCTGCCTCACCTGTCCGTTCAGAGGACAGGTGAGCACGAGCAGCGACCTACGTCACGGCTAATGACAGCTAGCTGGCTAACGGTGGCTAGCACAGACGTCACTCACGCGCTGACTCTTACCGTGACTTCTTCGTTGGTGTCTCCGCCGATTGGCGGGAATAGACGCTCCGTGTCGTGTCCGCGCGGCTTGTGAGGTCAGAGTCCGCGGTGTTTACCGGCAGAATCAGCCGTTACCCCTCGATCACGTCAGACACTTCCTGCTCGTCTACCAGGAGAGGACGAATGACGTCAGAGCAAGGCAATCAGGCTCGGCGCGTGCGCAGTACCTCTTCTTCGGCGCCAGTGGTGGGCGTGGTCTGGGAGGCTGTTTGTCACCCGCCAATAAAATCAAAGAAGAAGAAACGTTTTCCTTCCCCCCCTCGTGACAAAATCACGTGAGCGGTCCGCAGCGTGACGTGACATCAGCTGACTGCAGTCAACAGAGGAAGAAGAAGAAGAAGAAGAAGAAGAAGAGCCGTCCATCGACCTTCAGTCTGTCCGCGGGTCTCATCGAACATGGCGAGTCAGTCTCAGGGCATCCAGCAGCTGCTGCAGGCCGAGAAGAGAGCGGCCGAGAAGGTGGCCGAAGCCCGCAAACGTGAGTACGACAGGCGGCCTGCGAGCCCGCAGCGGCCCGGGGACTGTTAGCAGGTTAGCCTGTTAGCAGATTTAAACGGTGAATATACCGAGAGCGACGGAACACCGAGCGACTACCGAGAGTTAGAAACATGTAGCTGTGGTGAATCAAAGCGTCCACGCTCTGAATCCTGCAGAACTTTAAGCCTTAATATAACCTGAACAGGTGAGTTGTATATAAATTCACCCTCAGTACAGTTGTCATGAACGGGGAAATTAGCTACAGAGACCAAAACTGTTTTTTGTACCAGGCTGTAAACATGTTTATTTCTGCTGTCTAACATGGGGACTTATGGAGACTGACTCACTGCTGCAGCCAGCCTCAGGTGGACGTTTGAGGAACTGCAGTTTGCGTTTCACTTCACAGACACGGAGGTCCGTGCCATGTGATTTGTGAGTCAGACAGAATGAATGGAGGTCACATGATTGGTCCACTCAGTTCTGACAGATCAGTCATGTGATCAGTCATGTGATCAGTCAGACAGCGTGTCCAGTAGGCAGACCTTCAGAACATGACGTCAGGACAGCTGTGTACAAAATAACAGAAACACCTTCAGTACATATGAAACTGTTGGTTGGTCTGTCTGTCTCTCATGTGTCTGTCTGTCTCTTACATGTCTGTCTCCCCCTGTAGGTAAGAACAGGCGTCTGAAACAAGCGAAGGAAGAAGCTCAGGCTGAGATTGAACAGTATCGACTGCAGAGAGAGAAAGAGTTCAAGACCAAGGAGGCGGCCGTACGTACAGTACCACTGCAGTACTGCTAAATACTACATATATAGGATATTAAATCAGTTTATGCCCCTCTCCTCAGGCCCTCGGTTCCCATGGCAACAGCGCGGTGGAGGTGGACCGCGACACAGCTGAGCGGATGGGTCGTATCCAGGCCAGTTACCGCGGTAACCGTGAGGCGGTGCTGGGCGAGCTGCTGCGGCGCGTCTGTGACATCCAGCCAGAGTTTCACGCTAACTACCGTGTAGCCGGCTGAGGGGTGGCGGGGCAAACAGAGGTGACATCACCCTTAGCAACATTAGCTTCATTAGCCAAAAGTTTTTGTGACCTTTTTATTTTGAAGGTGTGAAAAGTTCAGTACTTCCTGTTTCCTGTTTCAGGTGCAGACAGATAATAAATGTTGTTACTGTGTTAATGTTTATGGAATATTTATATTTATCAGAATTAATTTGACCTTTCAAAATAAAAGCCTGTATTTACTGCAGCTGTTGAAGAGAAATCAATCAGCTGTTAATCAAATATTACATTTGATGAGCTGATTGGTTGTTTTCCCTCCAAGTCTCCTCCAATCAGTCCTCTGCTTGTCCCTGCTCTCTAACCTGATTGGCTGGAGAAAGTGGAAAGGCTTTTATTGTGATACTCTTGTGCATTCTACAGTTTGTGGTTGTTTCCTGTGTGTGACCATGTGACTCTCTGTTTGTGATATGAAAATAATAAACTGAATGATGATTGGCTGAAACTTTGTGATGCTGCTCTGTGATTGGCTGACAACTGACAGCAACATATAGAAATAACCTGAAGGCCACCAGAGAACACTGAACCAGACTGCCCACAGGTCCTGGAAGAGGTTCCAGGTGGCCTTGAAGAGTCAAGGTGCTGTGACAAAGTTCCTCAGGTGCTCGGATCCTTGTGTGTGGGTTCTTGGAGTCCTTGGAAAGATTCCAGGGGTCCGCAAGAAGTTTCTCTCTGGTCTCTGAAAATGTTACAGGGGTTGTGGATTAATTATCTGGGTTTATCAAGGTTCAAGGAAGGGCAATTCATTGTGCAGCAACAGGATGCAACATAAATAACATACAAACAAATACACACCACACAAAAGTTCCACATCTCACATGAGTTATTAGCAGCAGTGTACGTGTACAGACTTGTGCATGTCTGTCCTGCTTTAAATATGGTAAAAAAATCAATTTTTTGACTGAGTTCTTTCTTTTGTTGGTTGTCAGTGTGTTGGGGATAGAGAGACACAGATGCACAGCAGCAGCAAATCATGAACTATAAGCTGTAATGGAGATATGGGAGCAATAATGACTAATATATATGTAGTGGACGTCATGCAGGACCACAGCAGCAGCCATGATCCAGGAGAACCTGCTGGACGAGAGAGCACAGAACTCCAGGGAGGAAGTTTAGTTAGTAACCTCCCGAACCCTAAATGATAGTTTGTTCCATAGAGGAGGAGCTTGAAAGCTGAATTGAAATCAGTCAATGGGTTGTGGGCAATTTTGCCACACACATTAACTATGTAGTGCAGCCTGTTTTTGTTTTTAAGAGTGAAGGACCCAAACCAGCTCACAAAAGCAAAAGAAACAATAGTTTCAATAAAACAACAGTAAAACATCATCATAAAACATCATAAAAGTCTTGTCGACATTAAAATTGCGGAGTTCATGATTAAAAAAACGTTGCGTTGATATGATTTTTTTGTGATTTGAGTTTGTCATCAGCAGGTATTTGTATTGCATCACCACTTCCATAGCTTGATCGTTAATGTTGATCGTTAATGAAGGTAGAAGAGAGGGGTGGGGTATTCTTTCGAAAATCTTTAGTTTTTGTTCATGTCATCAAAGACGACTCACATCACTGTAAAAAAATCATTTAAACAGGGGCCATGTTCAGGGTCATTGTGCATCAGTATTGCAGAGTCGCCTGCAGACTTAATGAAATGTCACCTGGTGTGCTGCAGCTTTGGCCTGCATCTGTATATAAAATAAATAAAATCACAGAGAGGACGCAGTCCTGAGGGGAAGCAGTTGAGGAAAAGAGGACATCAGATAAAATTCTATTCACTCTCAGACATTGAGACCTTTTTAACCCTTTTAATCTGGGTTTATTACGGAGTATACTCTGGGTTTATTACGGAGTATACTCTGGGTTTATTATGGGGTTTAATCTGGGTTTATTACGGGGTTTACTCTGGGTTTATTATGGGGTTTAATCTGGGTTTATTACGGGGTTTACTCTGGGTTTATTATGGGGTTTGATTTGGGTTCATTATGGGGTTTACTCGGTTTATTATGGGGTTTGATTTGGGTTCATTATGGGGTTTACTCGGTTTACTATGGGGTTTAATCTGGGTTTATTATGGGGTTTACTCTGGGTTTATTATAGGGTTTACTCTGGGTTTATTTTGGGGTTTACTCTGGGTTTATTTTGGGGTTTACTCTGGGTTTATTTTGGGGTTTACTCTGGGTTTATTATGGGGTTTACTATGGGGTTTACTCTGGGTTTATTATGGGGTTTACTATGGGGTTTAATCTGGGTTTATTATAGGGTTTACTCTGGGTTTATTATGGGGTTTACTCTGGGTTTATTATGGGGTTTATTATGGGGTTTACTCTGGGTTTATTATGGGGTTTACTCTGGGTTTATTATGGGGTTTAATCTGGGTTTATTATGGGGTTTACTCTGGGTTTATTATGGGGTTTAATCTGGGTTTATTATGGGGTTTAATCTGGGTTTATTATGGAGTTTACTCTGGGTTTATTATGGGGTTTAATCTGGGTTTATTTGGGGTTAATCTGGGTTATTATGGGGTTTAATCTGGGTTTATTATGGGGTTTAATCTGGGTTTATTATGGGGTTTACTCTGGGTTTATTATGGGGTTTAATCTGGGTTTATTATGGGGTTTACTCTGGGTTTATTATGGGGTTTAATCTGGGTTTATTATGGGGTTTAATTTGGGTTTATTATGGGGTTTAATCTGGGTTTATTATGGGGTTTACTCTGGGTTTATTATAGGGTTTACTCTGGGTTTATTTTGGGGTTTATTCTGGGTTTATTTTGGGGTTTACTCTGGGTTTATTATGGGGTTTACTATGGGGTTTAATCTGGGTTTATTATAGGGTTTACTCTGGGTTTATTATGGGGTTTACTCTGGGTTTATTATGGGGTTTACTATGGGGTTTACTGTGGGTTTATTATGGGGTTTAATCTGGGTTTATTATGGGGTTTACTTTGGGTTTATTATGGGGTTTAATCTGGGTTTATTATGGGGTTTACTCTGGGTTTATTATGGGGTTTACTCTGGGTTTATTATGGGGTTTAATCTGGGTTTATTATGGAGTTTACTATGGGGTTTACTCTGGGTTTATTATGGGGTTTACTATGGGGTTTATTATGGGGTTTACTATGGGGTTTAATCTGGGTTTATTATAGGGTTTACTCTGGGTTTATTATGGGGTTTACTCTGGGTTTATTATGGGGTTTACTATGGGGTTTACTGTGGGTTTATTATGGGGTTTAATCTGGGTTTATTATGGGGTTTACTTTGGGTTTATTATGGGGTTTAATCTGGGTTTATTATGGGGTTTACTCTGGGTTTATTATGGGGTTTACTCTGGGTTTATTATGGGGTTTAATCTGGGTTTATTATGGAGTTTACTATGGGGTTTACTCTGGGTTTACTATGGGGTTTACTCTGGGTTTATTATGGGGTTTACTATGGGGTTTAATCTGGGTTTATTATGGGGTTTAATCTGGGTTTATTATGGGGTTTACTCTGGGTTTATTATGGGGTTAGGGTTAGGGTTAATAATAAGGTGTTACAATGTATGGTTGTTGCTGTTGTTGTTATGCTGTTTTTACAGAAGTTTGTTGATCTTAATGTCACATGTTTGTGTTTTACATCACGTGCGTTGATCACCTGACTCTACACCGCTCTACAATCACTACTAACGCCGCTTACGTGGCTCCATCAAAGTCCCGCCCCTCGCATCATGACTCGCCTTCTGATTGGCCCACCCCCTCCACACACACACACATACACACACGCGCGCGCATCAAGTTCCTCTCGCGTATCCTGCACACATACGTCATGACGCCAACCGGAAGTGTTGTCGGGGCACGGAGGCAGACAGTGAGGAGGCGGAAACACTTTCTTCTTCTTTGTTTTTGTCACTTTGTTCGTTTGTTTCGGAACCGAACCGGCGAAGAAGAAGCGGATAGATCACCAGAAGTCTTCCAGGTGAGCGTTCTGCTTGTGTGTGTGTGTGTGTGTGAGAGTGACTCTGACCTCTGCTGCTACACATTAGCTCTGTCTGCTAACGTGTGACGTCAGGACGGCCTGTAACACTTTCAGATTGGATTCAGTGTCTGTGCACTACCTGCCGAGTCTTCACCTGTATGACATCTACCTGTCCGCCGGAAAAACTTTAAAGGGTTCGGTTCGTCTGGACCGCGCGTGCGCCATCATTACAGGTGTGGTGTGTGTGTGTGTGTGTGTGTGTGTGCCCCTGCATGTCCGTGTGTGTGCACGCGCTTCAAAGGATCCGACTGAAAGGAAAAAGAGAACAGAAAAAATCAGTTCATCTCACACACCACACACACACACACACGACACACACACACACACACACACACGCCATGTCACAGCAGGTTGGAGGCTGTGTCAGCTCGGTCTGTGATTGGCGTTTGATATTCAGTGACCTGATTTGTTTGATTGCCTGTGATGTGAGAGCAGAACAACTGAGACAATGCTCAGAAAACACTCAGGTGCGGGTTGCTGGATGTACTACAGACAGTGCATACCTGGTATGTCCAGGTAGAGCTCACCTGTAACCCTCCCCCCTCCACACACCACATTCTGTGTTTGACGTGTTGTTCTTTAGGCGTGTTATAATGTTTAAAGGTCATCATCACCTGTTCAGGTCACCGTGACATGCTGCTTCTCGTGATAATCCGGGTTCAAGTTCAGGCCGGTTGCCATGGTAACCACACACACAGTTAGTTGCGAAGACATGCAGAGCATCACGTCACCTTGGAAATCGTCAGGTCACATGGTGCTGCAGTGTAAATTTTATCAGCTGATTGGCTCCAGTCAGCTGACAGGGACCCCAAGTGAGAGTTCATCAGTGAAGTTGCCTCCTCGCAGCTCATTGGCCAAATGGACTCTCTGTGGAAGCTGATTGGTTGCCTGGGAATCATGCCAGTGTCTGATTGGCTGAAGGCGGTCCTGTTATCAGTTTTTATTCGCTGTTTAAATGCTCGGTCTCTCGCTTGCTTTCTCTCTTCAGTGCTTGATCGGCCCTCGCCTTGCTCGCTCAGGCAAGACATTCTACTTCCTGTCTCTGGTCAGATTTTCAACTGCCTCAGGTGAGATCAGCCAATCAGAGCGCAGCAGGCAACAAACCAAAAACAGACTCGACAAAATTTCCCATGTTTATACTCTGAAATGTTCTGTTCACACGTGTGTAATCTCTGTGTGCACGAGGAAGGTTTCTTATCACGCGTTATCAGGATTTCCCAATCTGAGACCTGCGGCCTCCCAAAGCCGTTTGGTCACGTGACTTCACTGTGTGATCTGAAACACGAAGGTGCAGACCGAGGGCGTGATCCATGAGGTGTTCAATGCCTTGTTTCCATCCTCCAATCAAACCTTCGTGTTGATTGTCTGTCAAGTAACTCAGAGTGATGACTCAAACAGGAAGTGTTGCCGATGGCGACCACTGACCTTCTTAATGTTAATGTCACTCTGTATCTAATTGGCTGATGGCAGACCACATCCCGGAGTGCCCTGATTGGCTCGCTCTGCCTCCCGTAGCCTCAGGGCCTGAGGGCCAATCAGATTACGGCAGGGCGTCTGCTCAGTGATGTCAGGCTGTTACCGTGGTTATGGCGCCGGCCGGGTTGAAAAGTCGCTGTGATGTCATCTGCATTCAGTCCGTCTCTGTCTCCAGTCGAGTCAACATCACTTTGAGTCGAGGCGTTGCTGAGGTAAGAGGAACATCCGTTACCGTGACGTGAACAGTTCGGCCTTGACGTGTTGTTTGTGACATGATGGATTGTGCCGTGTTCGACCGTGACGTGATCGATCGTGATGCGTTCGACTGTAGCGTGTTCAACTGTGGCGTGTTCGGCTGTGACCTGTTGTTTGTGACGTGTTTGGCTATCAGGCTTCTGTGATTTCAGTTTGACTCAATGTAAACAAATATAGACAAAACAGGAAGTTGTACTTCATATCAGCTTGCCAAGTATCATGGGAACTGTAGTTCAGAAACAGAACACACGTGAGCTTGTTTTGTTCTCCTACAGTCATGAACCACGACCACATGAACCACAGCACCATGCCAGTGGACCACTCCCACCACAATCATCACACCATGGCTCCGCCCACCACCACTGGACACAACCACGGAGGCGGAGGGAATGATGGGAACCATGGCGGACATGGAGGGATGGTAAGTCCATGACAGGGGAGTGTTAGCATGCTAGTTTGAGTGTGGCGTTAACATGCTAATGTCGTGTTTGTGGTTGCCTAGGTAATGACCTTCTACTTTGGCTGCAACAATGTGGAGCTGCTATTCAGTGGCTTGCTCATCAACTCACCTGGAGGTCAGTCCCGCCTCTTTTCACCTTTTATTTGGTGTTTCAGCGTTTTGTAGTTTTGCTTCAATCGTCCACTCTTATCCAATCAGAGATGGTGGGGGCGTGTATTGGTGTTTTCCTATTGGCTGTCCTGTATGAGGGGTTGAAGATGGGTCGTGAATCGCTGCTGCGTCGCAGCCAGGTCAACGTCCGCTACAACTCCATGCCGCTTCCAGGGGCTGATGGGACGGTGCTGATGGAGACACACAAGACTGTTGGGTAGGTAGCTAAAGCTAACAACAACAACACGAGCAGTTAGTGTGTGAATAATTATTGCTGATGAATATTTAAATTAGTGCTCTATGACATCATTCAGGTGTCATCAGGTGACCTTGCCCCCTGTCATGATGTTATACAGTACATGTAAGATTACAGTGAGCTGTAGATGTAGAGAGGTGTGTCGTCAGCATGGAAATAGAGATGGTTTGAACCAGAAGAGGACCATTGAGTGACGCCGTCAGAGGACGTTTGTGATTGGTTCAAATAGGTCAGAGAGAGGCGGGGCTTAAGTTTAGGGCTCCAGACTGATCCAGATGTGTACATAGATTTGGACCTTGAATGGTCTCCTGGTTTGAAGGTGTTTCTTTGCTGTCGTGAAGAAAACTAAAAATCCAGTCATGTGATCGTCAGTCGTGTCATGTGTTCACTGATTGACAGACACAGACACAACCCTCTGTCAGGTAACTGACAGTATGTGGAGGCGTCCAGGTTTGAAGCTATCACTGATGCTAATGGTAACATTAGAGGGTTAGCAGGAATGCTAAGCTAAAGCTAATATTTTGAAATTCTAACACCAGGAAAAAATTAAGACTTATGTACTTAGCATAATGATATACTGCTAATTTAAAATACTAATGCTAACATAGCCATTAATGCTACATCTGATGCTAACTGTTAAATGCTAATGTTAGCAGTGATGCTAACTGCCTCTTCTCATCTTCTCAGACAGCGGATGCTAAGCCCCGCCCACTTCCTGCAGACCCTGTTGCACATCATTCAGGTGGTCGTCAGCTACTTCCTGATGCTCGTCTTCATGACCTACAATGCTTACCTCTGCATCGCTGTGGCAGCTGGGGCCGGCATGGGCTACTTCCTGTTCAGCTGGCGGAAGGCGGTGGTCGTCGACATCACAGAGCACTGCCATTAGCTAGTATGCTAGTTAGCATGGCACTGAGAACACAATCAATGAAACGCTAACAACGTTAGCACATTAGCCAACCTGAATCTACAAACTTGCGGGATGTTCGTGGCACAAAACGAGACACTAACGGTAACCACGGTAACACCTTGTTCTAGTTTAACATGCACACTAACGACTCATAAATTTTTGCCATAAATATCACGTCTGTTTTCTTTTTTTTGTTTTGTTTTTTTGTCTTTTTTTTTAGGCGAGCCGCCAGTCATAGCTCAGATCACCTCAGAAGTTTCTGATTGGCCAAATCACGTCGTACTGTCGTAATAGTGCCATGACAATGGAACGGTTAGTAGCTAACTGCTACTAGCCAACATGTTATGTAACCCCATAAACACTTATCTTTTTAGTTAGCGTCGTTAGCAGGCACCAATCATCACAGCGTATTTAAAGGTTCATATATTAGTTATAGTTTTACTAAAGTTTGATTTCAACAAAACATTAAAACATTTTTCTGTTTGCTCTTTTAATAAATTCATCGACTTGAATCGATGAGCCAAAAACTTGAAATTTTCTGAAA
>CM024803.1:20859625-20914152 GCA_014281875.1 Nibea albiflora
TTTTTTGCCATACTATACTATGACTTTTTTGCCATACTATACTATGACTTTTTTTGCCATACTATACTATGACTTTTTTTGGGCATAATTATACTGACTTTTTTGCCATACTATACTGTGATTTTTTAGGCATAATACACTGATTTTTTTGCCATACTATACTATGACTTTTTTTTGCCATACTATACTATGATTTTTTTTACTATACTACACTATGAATTTTTTTGCCATACTATACTATGACTTTTTTTGCCATACTATACTATGACTTTTTTTTACTATACTACACTGACTTTTTGCCATACTATACTATGACTTTTTTTTGCCACACTATACTATGACTTTTTGCCATAATATACTTTGACTTTTTTTTTTACCATACTATGACTTTTTTTGCCATACTATACTATGACTTTTTTTGCCATACTATACTATGACTTTTTTTGGGCATACTATACTACGATTTTTTTTTGCCATACTATACTATGACTTTTTTTGCCATACTATACTGTGACTTTTTTTGGGCATACTATACTATGACTTTTTTGCCATACTATACTATGACTTTTTTTGCCATACTATACTATGACTTTTTTTGGGCATAATACACTGATTTTTTTGCCATACTATACTATGATTTTTTTTGCCATACTATACTATGACTTTTTTGCCATACTAATACTATGACTTTTTTTGCCATACTATACTGACATTTTTTTCCCATACTATACTATGACTTTTTTTTGCCATACTATACTATGATTTTTTTTTACTATAATACACTGACTTTTTTTGCCATACTATACTATGACTTTTTTGGGCATACTATACTATGACTTTTTTGCCATACTATACTATGACATTTTTTGCCATACTATACTATGACTTTTTTTGGGCATAATACACTGATTTTTTTGGCCATACTATACTATGACTTTTTTTGCCATACTATACTATGACTTTTTTTTGGCCATACTATACTATGATTTTTTTTTACTATACTACACTATGACTTTTTTTGGGCATACTATACTATGACTTTTTTTGGCATAATATACTGAATTTTTTTTGGCATACTATACTATAACTTATTCTTGCCATACTATACTATGATTTTTTTTTTGCCATGCTATACTATGACTTTTTTTGGCATACCTTACTATGATTTTCTTTGCCATACTATACTATGATTTTTTTTGCCATACTATACTATGACTTTTTTTGCCATACTATACTATGATTTTTTTAATTATACTATACTATGATTTTTTTTTACTATACTACACTATGACTTTTTTTGGGCATACTATACTATGACTTTTTTTGGCATAATATACTGAATTTTTTTGGCATACTATACTATAACCTTTTCTTGCCATACTATACTATGATTTTTTTTGCCATGCTATACTATGACTTTTTTGGCATACTATACTATGATTTTTTTTGCCATACTATACTATGACTTTTTTTGCCATACTATACTATGACTTTTTTTGCCATACTATACTATGACTTTTTTTGGGCATAATATACTGACTTTTTTGCCATACTATACTGTGACTTTTTTTAGGCATAATACACTGATTTTTTTGCCATACTATACTATGACTTTTTTTGCCATACTATACTATGATTTTTTTTACTATACTACACTATGAATTTTTTTGCCATACTATACTATGACTTTTTTTGCCATACTATACTATGACTTTTTTTTACTATACTACACTGACTTTTTGCCATACTATACTATGACTTTTTTTGCCATACTATACTATGACTTTTTGCCATAATATACTTTGACTTTTTTTTTTAACCATACTATGACTTTTTTTGCCATACTATACTATGACTTTTTTTTGCCATACTATACTATGACTTTTTTTTTACTATACTACACTGACTTTTTGCCATACTATACTATGACTTTTTTTTGCCACACTATACTATGACTTTTTGCCATAATATACTTTGACTTTTTTTTTTACCATACTATGACTTTTTTTGCCATACTATACTATGACTTTTTTTGCCATACTATACTATGACTTTTTTTGGGCATACTATACTACGATTTTTTTTTGCCATACTATACTATGACTTTTTTTGCCATACTATACTGTGACTTTTTTTGGGCATACTATACTATGACTTTTTTGCCATACTATACTATGACTTTTTTTGCCATACTATACTATGACTTTTTTTGGGCATAATACACTGATTTTTTTGCCATACTATACTATGATTTTTTTTGCCATACTATACTATGACTTTTTTTGCCATACTATACTATGACTTTTTTTGCCATACTATACTGACATTTTTTTGCCATACTATACTATGACTTTTTTTTGCCATACTATACTATGATTTTTTTTTACTATAATACACTGACTTTTTTTGCCATACTATACTATGACTTTTTTTGGGCATACTATACTATGACTTTTTTGCCATACTATACTATGACATTTTTTGCCATACTATACTATGACTTTTTTTGGGCATAATACACTGATTTTTTTGCCATACTATACTATGACTTTTTTTGCCATACTATACTATGACTTTTTTTTTGCCATACTATACTATGATTTTTTTTTACTATACTACACTATGACTTTTTTTGGGCATACTATACTATGACTTTTTTTGGCATAATATACTGAATTTTTTTTGGCATACTATACTATAACTTATTCTTGCCATACTATACTATGATTTTTTTTTTGCCATGCTATACTATGACTTTTTTTGGCATACCATACTATGATTTTCTTTGCCATACTATACTATGATTTTTTTTGCCATACTATACTATGACTTTTTTTGCCATACTATACTATGACTTTTTTTGGCATACTATACTGTGACTTTTTTTGGGCATAATACACTGATTTTTTTGCCATACTATACTATGACTTTTTTTGCCATACTATACTATGATTTTTTTTGCCATACTATACTATGACTTTTTTTGCCATACTATACTGACTTTTTTTTGCCATACTATACTATGACTTTTTTTTGGCATAATATACTGACTTTTTTTGCCATACTATACTATGACTTTTTTTTACTATACTACACTGACTTTTTGCCATACTATACTATGAATTTTTTTGCCATACTATACTATGACTTTTTTTGCCATACTATACTATGACTTTTTTTTACTATACTACACTGACTTTTTGCCATACTATACTATGACTTTTTTTGCCATACTATGACTTTTTTTTGCCATACTATACTATGACTTTTTTTGCCATACTATACTATGACTTTTTGCCATACTATACTACACTGACTTTTTGCCATACTATACTATGACTTTTTTTTGCCATACTATACTATGACTTTTTGCCATAATATACTTTGACTTTTTTTTTTACCATACTATGACTTTTTTTGCCATACTATACTATGACTTTTTTTGCCATACTATACTATGACTTTTTTTGCCATACTATACTGACTTTTTTTGCCATTCTATACTATGACTTTTTTTGCCATACTATACTATGACTTTTTTTTACTATACTACACTATGACTTTTTTTGCCATACTATACTATGACTTTTTTTGCCATATTATACTACGACTTTTTTTGCCATACTATAATATGACTTTTTTTTGCATACTATAATATTACTTTTTTTTGCCATACTATGACTTTTTTTTTTTACTATACTACACTATGACTTTTTTTGGCATACTATAGTATGACTTTTTTTTGGCATACTATACTATGACTTTTTTGCCATAATATACTATGACTTTTTTTTGGCATAATACACTGACTTTTTTTGCCATACTATACTATGACTTTTTTTGGGCATACTATACTATGACTTTTTTTTGCCATACTATACTATGACTTTTTTTGCCATACTATACTATGACTTTTTTTTGCCATACTATACTATGACTTTTTTGGCATAATACACTGACTTTTTTTGCCATACTATACTATGACTTTTTTTTGCCATACTATACCATGACTTTTTTCACACACTATGAGTTTTTTTAACCACACTAAACTTTGACTTTTTGCCATACTATACTATGACTTTTTTTGCCATACTATACTATGACTTTTTTTGCCATACTATACTATGACTTTTTTTTACTATACTACACTATGACTTTTTTTGGCATACTATACTATGACTTTTTTTGCCATACTATACTATGACTTTTTTGCCATACTATACTATGATTTTTTTACTACACTACACTATGACTTTTTTTGGCATACTATACTATGACCTTTTTTGCCATACTATACTATGACTTTTTTTGGGCATACTATACACTTACTTTTTTTGCCATACTATAATATGACTTTTTTTTGCCATACTATAATATTACTTTTTTTTTTGCCATACTATAATAATACTTTTTTTTTTTACTATACTACACTATGACTTTTTGGCATACTATAGTATGACTTTTTTGCCATACTATACTATGACTTTTTTTTTACACACTATGAGTTTTTTTTAACCACACTAAACTTTGACTTTTTGCCATACTATACTATGACTTTTTTTGCCATACTATACTATGACTTTTTTGCCATACTATACTTTGACTTTTTTTTTTACCATACTATGACTTTTTTTGCCATACTATACTATGACTTTTTTTTTTAGTTTTTTTAAACCATACTAAACTATGACCTTTTGTCATACTATACAGTGATTTTTTTGCCATACTATACTGACTTTTTTTTACTAAACTGACTTTTTTTGCCATGCTATACTATGACTTTTTTTTGTTGCCATACTATAATGACTTTTTTGCCATACTATACTATGACTTTTTTTTACTATACTATACTATGACTTGATATCCGTGATATCACTGATATCAGTGAATAAATAAATAAAAATGAATAAATGTATGTATGTATGCCCCAAAAATGAATAAATGTATGTATGTATGTGTCCCAAAAATGAATAAAATGTATGTCCCAAAAATGAATAAATGTATGTATGTAGTATGTCCCAAAAATGAATAAATATATGTATGTATGTATGTATGTCCCAAAAATGAATAAATGTAAGGATATCACTGACATAAAGGATATCACTGATATCAAGGATATCACTGATATCAAGGATATCACTGATATCAAGGATATCACTGATATCATGGATATCATTAATATCAAGGATATCACTGATATCAAGGATATCACTGAGATCACGGATATCACTAATATCAAGGATATCACTGAGATCACGGATATCACTGAGATCACGGATATCAAGGATATCACTAGTACTACTAGTATGCATTCTTGCTGTTACTAGTAGTACTAGTAGGCCAAAAGTGGCACTAGTAGTGTAAAAAATGTTACTAGTAAGACACAGTTGTTCTACTAGTGCGAAAAATCGTCTTACTAGTGAGGACAAAAAGCTTACTAGTACATGGACCTTAAGTCCGATATCAAGGATATTGAATAAATGCTCAAACAGCTTTCCATACCGTTGAACTGAAATTTTTCACCTTGAATGTTTGAGATGTTTTTAAATTTAAAATACTGTCACAAGGAAAAGCAGACGTATATTCACAGTACTCAGATTTATTTAAATTTTTGTTCCACAATGAGTATATTGTTGGCTCAAAACTGACTTAAATCTTGCAGCTGTTATGGAGTCTGTTCATTAGAACAAACAGTAAATACAGGTGTTATGATGTTATGGCCCTGTTCCCTTCCGGACTCTGCTACACAAAATGGAATGGAGCCTTAATAAAGATAAGTTAAATAAATAAAAAGAAACAGGTAAACTGTGGTTGGTCAGACTAAGAGCTCATGATTCTGGAGGTTTACACACCACATTCGTTCACTAGTTGTCAGCAGCGAGCTGTTAACTGAAATATTTTATCGCTGATGAAGGTTTGGTACAAACATAAAACCAACAGATTTGAACAGCGGTTTTATTTTCAGGGCTTCACATCCAGAATTCATCGTCTTCTCGGAATAATACAGAAATCTAAGAATAATACAGGTTCAGAGGACGGTCATGCATATCTCATTATGAACATTAATAACATATTTCAGTTGTTTCACTACAGGAAGCTGGACTGAGTTTCAGTTTGAGGTGTATCAGATAAAAAGCCAATTAATAAACGTCAAAGAGCCAATCAGGCACTAAAAAATGAAACGTGGACAGATAATGAGTTATGATCTGTATGCAACACTTTGCACCTTCCCTCTGAGTGTGTGTGTGTGTGTGTGTGTGTGTGTGTGTCTACAGTATGGTCTCACCACACAAGTCACTAAAGTGAGTGTGCAGTTTGCGGTCAAAGTCTCTGTGCATGTCATGAGGAGGTGGATGAAGGCGGTGCTGCTGCTGTACAGAGGTGTAGAAGCCAGACTCCTCGTAGTCTGACTCCACCTGGACGCTGACCTGGGGCAGGCGTGGAGGCTCAGCAGGGACGAGGTCGGTCTGGGAGTTTACAGGTGAGGGAGGGCAGGAGATCTTCAGGTGCAGAGTGATGCTGAGGAACAGGTCACACACACACATACAGCAATACTGTACACACACACACAAGCTCAGAAATACACACTTCAAACATTGGACGTGTGTGTGTGTGTGTGTGTTTCATGACTGAAGGTGCAGCGTATTGACACAAAAATAAAATTCACACAAAAAATAAGATTTGGCTCGACTGACTTCAAAACGAGCCGCAGCGATTAGCCGATTAATCAGGTTGATTATTATTATTTTAACATTTATAATTTTACTGAGCAAAGAAGACAAAAATGTAGTTTTAGTTAAATGTTTTTTTGTTTTCAGAAAATTGTGATCTTTTTTTCTGAAAATTGAATTCTGACTTCTTTCTAAAGAAATGATAAAAAAAAGTCAGAATTCTAGAAAAAGAAAAAAGTTGGAATTCTGAAAGAAAAAGTTAGTTTTAAAAGTCATCTTGTGTTTGGTTTTATGATCCTTTAAGCATGAAAACAACGAAATTTTCTGGCTGCTAAAATTCAAGAACACTAAACTGATTAAGACGCTTCGTCGTAACTCCCTGAAGAGAAACAACGAAAAGACAAACGCAGAAAACACCACCAGTGGTTAGAACAACCTGTGTGGATCTTTCAGGAAGTACAGAGATGAAAAATAACAGCAGGAGACTACAGGAGTTAAATCAAACTACAGATCTAGAGCAGAGGTTTTCAAACTGTGGCATGTCAAAGAAAGAAAACAAGCCCACAGAGGCTGTGAAGGACTTTAGAGCCTGAATAATTATGGCTAATTTGCATCATAACAGACCTGATACACATATTTTTTGATTCAAGGTGACTTACACTTCCAGACGATATCTTTATCTTCAGTGTCCATAAATAAACGTCTGTAAATACGTCTAGAAATTCATCTCCTGTTAATCTGCACTGGCCTGTGATCATGTCACTCTCATCTAATAACACAGTTATTCTATCTTCCTGCATATGTGATCAGGTGACCTGTGATCAGCTGACCTGTGATCAGCTGACCAACTATTTCACTGATTCTGGTGAAACTGGATCAGATTTGATGGAGAATTTTATGAATGCTGACGGGGAACGTAGCCTGTGTCGTGCCAGAGCTGGAGCAGAGCGGAGAGGACGCTGATGGAGGAAGGCTGCTGTGTCTGCTGCTGCTGACCTTGTTGATGTTTGGCTGTTAGCAAAGCTGTCGACTCGCTAGTCTTTGATCATAAATATGTAATCAGATTACAGATTTCTGCAGAAACGGGGAGAGCGTGCAGTTAGGACTTGGCCCACAGTGTGGACTTTGAAAACCTCTGACCTAGAGTATGTACAAATGTTTCCTGGCCTCATGCACTGCATCGTACACAGTACTTTCTATGCAAGTGCTCTGAATCATCTCTACTGTACATGAAACGTCTAAAATCATCAGTCAACATACACATAAATACAAGCGATGCAGCCGCTGAAAGCCGAGTGTTGTGCCTAAGTTGTGTTTGGTTGTGTGAAGGTGACAGTGTTGCTGTTCCAGCCAGTGTTTGTGTCAGGTGAGTGAAGCAGATCGCTGTAGGGCACGTGCAGTTTCAGCACACAGTACCTGCGGTCTAACTCGGTCTGATCGGACGTGACTGTCGAGTACGGGTTCGTCTCCTGTGAAGGAAACACACACATGAACAGGCACGGACACACACGAAGAGAAACACATGCACAAAACAGAACACAGGCGTGTACACAGACACAGACACAAAGATGAACCATCAGAAAACTGCCCGATCATCACTCACTCACTCACACTGTGACAGCTCTGATGACACCACAGGGAAACCTCCTATAAAGTGCTGGAATATATCAGAAATCAACTTATCTATGCTATTATATTCACATTTCTGTAGTTTATATTGTCACATATCAGTATTAGTTGTGAATTTAAGTTGGGAACCATAAATGTAGTCTGAAAACACAAAGAATGTCAGAGGAGTTTAAAATTTCTCAAAGTGTCTCTGAGCGTTATCGGCTTGCTGCAGATTATCTTGAATCAGGCCGCCTGGTGCCGATAACGGCTACCTGAAGACTGTAGAAGCCTGAGATTTTAATAACAGACTAATGCGGCATCCGGATCAACTGACATGAAAAACGCTGACACGAGTTTTTGAGAATTAATAAACTCTGTTTGAAGGTAGGCGGAGTACTCACACTCAGAGGTTTGGGTCGGGGTCGGGGGGTTAACGTGGACAGGGACCGGCTCTGTGTGGGGCTCTATCGCCTCCATGGGAATCTTCACCGGAGGAGGGACGGAGCTGCCAGGCTGAGCGACACAAACAGGAAGCAGTCGGCATGCAGGACAAACTGGAATCTTAGAGGATGAGACTCGATGTGATCTATATTTTTGTTATGTATCGTCACGAACTGTGACTCCGAACTGAGGATTAATCCGCCGCTGAAAATAGTCCCTGTTTGTTTGTGACACGTTTCTGACTGTTGAAGACGGTTTGATTCAGTTTCTGTGGAGCTGAATGAAATGAAGCACAAGCTGCAGTTTTATCGCTCGTCTCTGTAACTTTGGACTCTGTGGAAACATTTTTGTTCACGTCTGCAGCCAGTTTCCTTCTGATATAAAGTTGGGAGTGTGTTTTCATCACCATCAGGTGTCATGATGCATCTTACTGCAGTCAGTGATGATAACTGCTCTAACTTACGAGCTGCACAGACACACTCACTGAGTTAGTTTCACTCTCTGCTGTGAGCTTAAGACGAAAGGTTTGTTGAGGAAAATACAGATTAGCACGAGCGTCATCCTCCAGTGGAGCATCTTTAAGTTAGCGCAGATGCTAACAGCTGTTTCTAAAGTGTTGGAGAGGCGGACAGATGCAGTAAGAGGAGGACGGACAGACGTAAAGACTGTAGTAAGTGTGGTACAGTGCCTTTTCAGCAACACTGTTGGGACAGAGAGGAGAAACACACAGTATTAGTCAGAGAAAACACACCCACGAGCGACACACATGGAGCGACACACACACAGTTTGGACATGACGGTATCTGTGTGTGTGTGTGTGCGGTTCCCTCACCTCCTCGTCGCTCTCCGGCTCCGCCGCCTTCTTCTCCTTCTTCTTCTTCTTGTCGTCCTCCTTCTTCTTCTTGTCTTTGTCTGGCAGGATGTCGTCCAGCCAGGCCAAGTCGTGTTGGGAGAACATCAGATCCAGAAGCTTCCGGACGACCATCAGACCCAGAATCTGCACACAGGGGACGATCTCCATAATCTGCTAATCCATGAATGTGAGGCGGCGTGCGGAACACAGCACGCTTTGCAAACTCACTAAATACTGAAGATCAGAGAGGGACGAGCGCTCACCATGACTGGGAAGATGATGGCGAGGAAGGTGGACTTGAGGATCCAGAGGACGGCCAAACACATGATCTGGACGAGGGTGAAGAGGTGGACGCGTCTCAGAGGGACGTGACGCAGGAAGGAGAAGTCCGGCTGGTGTTTGGCTGGCATCAGATACAACTTGATCCGCTCCCAGAACTGCAACAGGAAGAAACACGTCATCGTTATTTGGACGTTGATGATTTGCAGACAGTAAAAGTTGGATTAGTCACGCTGCGATCTACCTGGATGCCACTCAGTGAGGCCACGCCCATGTAAAGGAAGACTCCGTACAGCACCGGCATGGGGATGAACTGAGTTCAAAGACAACATGTCGAATTAACGAGAGACTCTTCATCAAGCTTCCTCCTGCCTTCATCTGTGAACTTACCTGGAGAACAGGAGCGAGGAAAACTGAGAGCCCGGTCAGAACGAACACCAGAATTCCCGTCAGCCTCTGCTCCCTGAAAATCACAAAGTATTAAACTCACAAACGGATCAAGGGTCACACGTTCAGAGCCGGGCCGGTCTTACCTGACTCCCAGGAACTGTGGCTGCTCTCCGGGGGCGCTCGACTCGCTCTCCATCTTCAGGGAGTCGATGTGCGCGATGGAGATCACGGTGGCCGCTACGTACCAGGGCAGACCCATGAAGGAGCACGCGGCCATCAGCACACCCACCCAGAACAGGTCCAAGTGATAACCACAGCCTTTCTGCAGGGACACGGAGTCACACTCATCACAACAACGTCGAGATTTACTTTATTTTAAGTGAGGCCAGGACAGCTCCAGTGGCTCCAGCAGAGGAAAGAGAAGGTTCTGGAGTGGCCATCACCATCACCATCATCATGCAAGGCCAGTCCAGAAATTTACAGGACCTGGAAGATTTCGGAGAATCAGACCTTCAGTTTGTTCTCTTTGCGGTTGACGATGACGGCGCTGATCTGCTGGTCCATGAAGATGAGGATGGTGACCAGGAGAGCCGGGATGGAGCTGGCCAGATACCACCACCAGGGGTTCTTACCGAACGGCATCACCAACCAGCCGCGGTCAGAACGCGTGGGCTGATCACACACACCACACACACACAATGAAATATAAATACACAGAACAAACACAACAAAATACAACTAAACGTCAGCAGTACTTCATGTAATGCATTTTCATTGTTACACTTTACTGCTCTGCTTCAAATACTTTAAATACAGTTAGACAGTTTAGTCCAGTGGGTCCCAAACTATGGCTCAGGCCCCTCCAAAGGGTCGCCAGATAAATCTGAGCAGGTGTGAGATGATCAATGAAAGAGGGAAGCATTAAATCAAAGTCCTGAGAGACAAATGTAACTAGTGAAAAGTGAATCTCCCCCTGGAATCTAAGAAAGAAGCCCAAAGCAGTACTCGAGTAAATGTACTTACTTCCCAGCACAGCTAGCATGCACAGAGAAACAGACACACACGCAGAGGGGCAGTCATATGTTCACAACAGGCGTCACACATGTAAACACACACGCTGTAGGTAGAAGTCAAATACCTTGAATTCAGTTGGAACGATTAGTTTGGGTGTGTCTAAGCCCATCAACATATCCAGACCCACAAAGCACATGATTGACATGAAGATGGAAAAATCACTGATTAGCTTCCTCAGCTACAGAAGACAGAGGGAGGACAGACGGAGACGCAGAGAAAGGCACGAACACGAGGAAGTGAAGACAGGAAAGAGAAGAAAGAATCGTCACGTCGGCGAATCAACACAAAATCAAACAGCTGATTTAAAAAACAAAGACGTGCATCCATGCAGTGAAGGTGAGAGAGCTTAGGGAAGCGAGGACCTTGATCTCAGTGGGCACGTGCAGTTTGGGGGTGTCCAGCTCCAGGAGACAGTCCAGTCCACAGAAGACCAGGATGGAAATGATGATGGCAAAATCACTGACGAAGCTACGGAGCTGGAACGCATTCAGGAGAGGAGGACATGGGAGAGGAGGAGGACATGGGAGAGGAGGAGGACATGGGAGAGGAGGAGGACATGGGGGAGGAGGAGGACATGGGAGAGGAGGAGGACATGGGAGAGGAGGAGGACATGGGAGAGGAGGACATGGGAGAGGAGGAGGACATGGGAGAGGAGGACGACATGGGAGAGGAGGACATGGGAGAGGAGGAGGACATGGGAGAGGAGGAGGACATGGGAGAGGAGGAGGACATGGGAGAGGAGGACATGGGAGAGGAGGAGGACATGGGAGAGGAGGAGGACATGGGAGAGGAGGACATGGGAGAGGAGGAGGACATGGGAGAGGAGGAGGACATGGGAGAGGAGGAGGACATGGGAGAGGAGGAGGACATGGGAGAGGAGGACATGGGAGAGGAGGAGGACATGGGAGAGGAGGACATGGGAGAGGAGGAGGACATGGGAGAGGAGGACATGGGAGAGGAGGACATGGGAGAGGAGGAGGACATGGGAGAGGAGGAGGACATGGGAGAGGAGGACATGGGAGAGGAGGAGGACATGGGAGAGGAGGACATGGGAGAGGAGGAGGACATGGGAGAGGAGGAGGACATGGGAGAGGAGGACATGGGAGAGGAGGAGGACATGGGAGAGGAGGAGGACATGGGAGAGGAGGAGGGACATGGGAGAGAGGAGGACATGGGAGAGGAGGACATGGGAGAGGAGGACATGGGAGAGGAGGACATGGGAGAGGAGGAGGACATGGGAGAGGAGGAGGACATGGGAGAGGAGGACATGGGAGAGGAGGAGGACATGGGAGAGGAGGAGGACATGGGAGAGGAGGAGGACATGGGAGAGGAGGAGGACATGGGAGAGGAGGAGGACATGGGAGAGGAGGAGGACATGGGAGAGAAGGAGGACATGGGAGAGGAGGAGGACATGGGAGAGAAGGAGGACATGGAGAGGAGGAGGAATGGGAGAGGAGGAGGACATGGGAGAGGAGGACATGGGAGAGGAGGAGGACATGGGAGAGGGACATGGGAGAGGAGGAGGACATGGGAGAGGAGGAGGACATGGGAGAGGAGGACATTGGGAGAGGAGGAGGACATGGGAGAGGAGGAGGGACATGGGAGAGGAGGACATGGGAGAGGAGGAGGACATGGGAGAGAGGAGGACATGAGAGAGGACTGGAGGATGAGGACATGGGAGAGGAGGACATGGGAGAGGAGGACATGGGAGAGGAGGACATGGGAGAGGAGGAGGACATGGGAGAGGAGGAGGACATGGGAGAGGAGGAGGACATGGGAGAGGAGGACATGGGAGAGGAGGAGGACATGGGAGAGGAGGACATGGGAGAGGAGGAGGACATGGGAGAGGAGGACATGGGAGAGGAGGACATGGGAGAGGAGGAGGACATGGGAGAGGAGGAGGACATGGGAGAGGAGGACATGGGAGAGGAGGAGGACATGGGAGAGGAGGAGGACATGGGAGAGGAGGAGGACATGGGAGAGGAGGACATGGGAGAGGAGGAGGACTGGAGAGGAGGAGGACATGGAGAGGAGGACATGGGAGAGGGGAGGACATGGGAGAGGAGGAGGGACATGGGAGAGGAGGAGGACATGGGAGATGAGGAGGACATGGGCGAGGAGGAGGACATGGGCGAGGAGGAGGACATGGGAGAGGAGGAGGACATGGGAGAGGAGGAGGACATGGGAGAGGAGGAGGACATGGGAGAGGAGGACATGGGAGAGGAGGAGGACATGGGAGAGGAGGAGGACATGGGAGAGGAGGAGGACGTGGGAGAGGAGGAGGACATGGGAGAGGAGGACATGGGAGAGGAGGAGGACATGGGCGAGGAGGAGGACATGGGGGAGGAGGAGGACATGGGAGAGGAGGACATGGGCGAGGAGGAGGACATGGGGGAGGAGGAGGACATGGGAGAGGAGGACATGGGAGAGGAGGAGGACATGGGAGAGGAGGAGGACATGGGAGAGGAGGCTCAGGAACAGGGATGGAGGTTCTGAAAAGCTGCTGATGTTTTCATGCTTATATTCCGTCACTTTAAAGGATGAAGACGGTGACGTTCATTTCCACGATGACTTGACAAAGCGAGCGAGCCTTTTGAACCGCTAACCAAGCCGTCAAAACAAAGCAGTTAAATTTATTCCTGTATTTGCACTCCTTGGTTTGAAGCGAAGATCTTCACCGGCCTCATCCTCCAAAGTGAACGCTTTCATGCTTTGATATCAAAAATCCAACATTTCACATGCAGGTTCACGACTTGCAGGACAGCATGAAAGTCACTGTGGGAAATCAACGCAAGCCTCAGATCTGTTCTTCTGTCTTACCTTCGTTGGGAAGTAGCGGCTGAACTTGAACTTCTTGAGAGAAACAGTCATGGAGTAGGTGCCAAAGAAGAGGATGAAGGACATGAGGGCCAGGTCGGGGACATACTTACAGGCCTTCCCCACCAGCGCACCACCGTACTTCAGACAGTCTTTCTTACTCAGCTGACTCCAGTCCATGTCTGTCAAGTTAAACTACAGACGCAGGAAGGGAGGAGGAAGAGGAGAGGCAGAGAAGGGAAAACCGAAGGATGGATTCAGGAGTGGAGAAGACACCAAAGAGAGAAAAGACAAGCGATAACAGAAGAAAGGACAAAACATACAAACAGGAGCCACATTGTTTGTAAAGCTCTTGAATCTGAATAAAAAACTCATCATAGGTTTGTTTTTCAGTCCTAGAAGTTGAACTGATTTTCATCTGAGAGGAAATCTAAATGATGTCGACGTGTTTTAAAGGGATGATCTGAGGACACCATTATGTGTAACTGTTCAACCGACTAAATGATCAGTATTCATATCTGTATTCAAAGTATTGCTGTTTACGCCGCCTCTCTGGTTCTGATTAACCACTCGCATGCCTTCTCATATTGCCGCTATGCAGATGACACACCGCTCTGTCATCTGAACCTCTCAAAAACTGAACTACTCCTCCCAGTCTGAGACTGAGGACTCACAACGACCAACTACTGAATGACAATTCAGCCTCTGAGGGCGACGTCCGACATCTCAGGCCTTCCAAGGTAACCGGAAAACGGATATCCGGGCCAAGACTTCCTCTACAGTCCGTTTAGTAAACAATTACAGCATCTCAGCATCAAACGTTATCGGTCAGCACTACTCAGACAACAAACCAGAACGCTTCCAATGTCCAAAGCTCGGTCCCGAACCCTTTATACATGTCAGACCCAAAGAAACTTTCAGTCTTTGGTCAGTTGTTAGGACTGATTTCAGAGATGAGATGCTTGATTAATACAGAGAACATTTACAATCATAAATACAACTCAGTTACTTTCATGTTATCTTCACAAAGAGGAATACAAGAGATCTACAGTATCTTCTGTCATTTTGTCACTTACCAGCAGAGTCATGTTATCATCTGCGAGAGGAGCTGAAACATTGAAGCCCAGCCCAGATGCTGAAGAGCAAAAACACAAGAGGAAATAAATGAATGATGAGTAAGATAACCCAGCACGGTGTTAAAGTTGTTTAGGTGAATACTCACTTTGTCAGAAAGCATCCAGAAATGAGGCAGAAACAGACAGGACACACAGATCAACGCAGAGTAAAGAACAAACATCTAATCACATTTAAACATCTCTTAAAGTAGGATGTTGATGGTCATGAGTCCATATCTAGAGCTCGTCTTTGGTTTGTCCATTCTGGGCTACTGTAGGAACATGGTGGTTCAACATGGCGGACTTCATGGAAGAGGACCCACGGCATCTGAAGCCATAAAAGTCTCATTCTAAGGTAATGTGTAGAGTAATGTCTTATCTGCAGGATTGTAGGTAACATATACAGTTTCTGCCATATTGTGTAAATAGAGCCATCTAAAGCCGACGCATGGACGTTTAAAGCACCTCAAAGCGTGTAAAGAAAGAGATTTGAGGCTCACCCTGGTCTGGCGGGACGCAGTCACACTTATATGAAGTGATGTAGTCAGGTTTGAAGCCCCGGTTGACTGGGTAATACTTCCAGGCTCCTACCTGTTGAAAAACACACCGGTTTTACGTTGTGTTAACTTCTTCTTCACCTCTCCGTCCACTCCTCGTGACGACATGTCACCCACCATCTTCTTAATAGCATCAGAGATGAATATGAAGGAGATGAGGCTGGAGAATCCCTCCTCTGTGAAGCGGGTCATGTACTTGATGATGTAACTGGCGTCCGAGACGACCAGCAGGAAACACTGCAGGCATGCGTGAAGGCCGATCCACAGACGGAGCTCCATGTAGTCGATACCGTTGCTCCTGTAAAGAAAACACCAACGTCACCTCTGATCCGGATATTCGTGTGTTGTTTGGTGCTTGTGTGCGTCTTACTTGCTGAATTCATAAAGCAGTTTTTCAAAGATGAGGATGGGTCCAGTTGAGCTGAGGATGATGAGAGGTTGCCCACCGAACAAGCAGAAGACCGTCCCCGCTAAAGCAGTGCCGAGGAAACTCTCCATCACCCCCTTTGGAAAAGAAAGAGATGTAGTCAGACGTGGTGCCACCTGGACGGCTTCTGGATCGGTTCATGATGTGGTAGCCTTCGTGAAGACCTGGTAATTGTCGGTGGCATCCCCGAGGAGTCCTCCAAAGGTGATCGCATTGGTGATGCAGCCCAGGTAGATGAAGAGCACAGCAGAGATGGACTGGATATGGAAGCCGTCGTAGATGTCGCTACAATACCACGGGACCTTCCGTTTGATGTCCAGCCACAGTCCACCTGCAAACCTGTCGACAAACATTGTTAAAGAGGACAGAACCAGGAAGCAACCGAACTCTCTCCGGTTCACTCATACCTCCCAGTGAATTTCAACTCCTCTCCAAGTTCATGAGGAGCCGGGAACTCTTCATCTTCTCCTCCAGCTGCTCCGCCAGCTGAACCGTTCATTTGACCCAGTTCGTTCAGGTTCAGCACAGACTTCCTGCAGTAAACGAGAATCAGGCATCAGGGGTAGGACAAGTCGACAAAAGCCTACAGAGCCGCTTCCTGTCCCCATTAGATACCAAATCATGTGAAAAGAAGGTCCATGCTGACAACAAACAAAGTGTACATGCCTCATTTCTGCCGATGGAACCTTCTTTGGAGGCTCGATGCGTATTTTTGGGTCCCATTCCCCCGGAGGCAGGACGATCACCTCGTCCAGAAACTCATCAACGCCTGCAATCAGGTCGTCGCGGTCTCTGGCTTTGTAGGCGACATCACTGAACAGCTGCCAGGAAATAAAGAAACAAATGTAATGTTTGTCTGAGTGTAGCCTATCAGGACGGGACAGTGCCAGTCACTTACATCGTCCACCATGAGCGTAGCGATGGCTCTGCCAATCTCATTGTAGGACTTGGTTTTGCCGTGAGGACCCAGCAAGATGAAGAGAAACCTGTGAGAGCAGAAAGTTTACGAGGCTGATAAACGCACGCAGACTGGAGAGAGAAAACATGAGAGACACTCACCGTGTCGGCACAGGAACCTCGGTGAGGCCTCCCAGAGTCGTGGCCTGAGCCAAACGTACAAAAGAGACGAAGGGTTTGTCCAGGAAATCCACCTCACCGATCAGGACGTTGGATGCTTCGGCGTCGCGAGGGATCTTCTTCATGAACTTATTTTTCAGCTGGTGGAGGAGAGAGGAGCCGCAATCACATATTTGAGGCACGTTGCACTTTCCCATCAGCTTATGTGTGACATCGGGTCATAGAAAGTGACGATGAACACCACGAACAAAGCTAGATCCTCCTTAAACATGGACAGCTGAGCTACACACCATTTCTGCCCTTGTTTAGTGATTTACAGACAGTAGCGCAGACAAACGCTGGGGACGGACGGCGGGACGCCCCAGGTCAGAAGGCAGCAGGCATCGGGAAGCAAGACGCGGTACCAGGCGGGGACGAGGCGAAGGTACTGATGGTTTGTACCATCGTAGATGAACGTCTCCTCCTCCTCACTTCAGCAGAGATCTCCAGTCTTTCAACTTTATTCCACCGTGATGAGTAAGGATAAAATCCATCTCACTTTCTTTACGGTGGCTGGATTACATCACATACAGTATAAAATCAAACACCACACTGCAGCCTTTCTGCTGTCCTCCTCCTCCTAACGAAGGAAGCACGTGGCAGTGGAGCGGAGTGCTTAGAATTAAAATCTCTCCATAATCTGTTAATGCTGCTTTCAGAGTCAAGAGTTCTCTTTCACTTCTCAGTCCTAAACAACGAGTGACATTATGAGAAGTCACTCCAACTTTTAGTCTCCACCTGCAGCGAGTTCAGACGTTTTATCTTCGTCTTATGGCGTCGTGAGCTTTGACAGATCGGTCAGATCAAAGCGAGCTCAGCCTCCGTGAACAAATACTTAAACCGCACTCTGCGGGGTCACTTTCAAGTTACTGTCGAGATACACAGCAAATAACCGCCAGCTGTCCATACAGTGACACAGAAACTCATGACCCATCGAGAGGCTCCAACAATGAAGCTCAGGAGAAGAAGCAGCTTAAAAATCTGCAGTACAAACATGCATGAACACAACTTATCAAATTCCTACCTCAGCTGCCGGGCTGTGTGGATTACAGAGGGATTAAGCAGTGCTGACGATTCTCATAAAACAAGGCTCAACTTTTCCGAAGCAGACAAACACAGAAACACACTTTGGAACGGAGCGCTCCGTGTGCGCGGCTGAAATAATCCACGGTTATCATCCCGCAGGCGACAGATCATCTGATCACAAATCTATAACTCAGACTGACAGCGAGTGTGAGGAGCACCAAGTCTGAGAAATTCAGTGTTTTCAGGTCATTTCCTGCACTCGTCTGACGCCGCCGCAGCAGAGCGCTTCCTGTTGGATCCGGTCTGTGAGGGCTGCTGCAGTCATCTGGGTCCGAGCAGAACCAGAACCACATTCAAAGTATATCTGCTGCTTTTCCCTCTGATGTCCTCTGACCACTTAAAGTAGCTCATGTTTATGTCACAGTGAGAAGCAGTGTGAGAGCAGGTCAGGCCCGGCTGCATACCACTAAGGATTAAGTGAAAATATATCTACAGTATGTTGTCTGGGTGGACTGACCCTGTTCCTGTAAAGGCCGTGTTACTTTAGTTCACTTCAACAGTCAAAGCTTTTCTCGTTTACTCGTTAGTTCCTGGATGTCTGTGCGGTCTTGATTATGTCATTTAAGTCCATAGACACTCAGTGATTGATCGACGTCAGACGTGTCTGACCTGAAGTATGTGTCAGTCTCTGACTCTTTAACCAAATCACACATTTGGTTAAAGATCATCCCGCTGCTACAAATGACTCATAGAGCATCAAATGTGGATTCATCCGCTGCTGGAAATAGTCCCAAAGAACACACACACTAAACTGCGTACCTGGTCGGAGCTCGGCGTGTCTGAAATATCATTCATGCTTCGGCTCTGGGCGTGATCTGTGAATGAGGCACACACACTTTATTTCATGATTTAAAACACACAATATGTGACCGTAAAAACAAACAAACAAACACACGGGAGTCTTTCATCCGGTAACATCTGACACAGAGTTCATCCAACCGAACAGAGAGAAGTGAAGTGTGTCCACAGAGTGAGAGCTCAAACTTCAGGGGAATATTTTTAATGACTCGTTTCTCTTTTTATTTCCCAAAGCAGATTTAGGAACAAATAAACACACACACTCACACACACACACACACACACACACACAATCCGTTCATAATCCTCTTCACTCAGAGATCCACACAGGAAAAATTAGCAAAAGGTGAAACAATGGGAGCAAAATCTCAACGTGCACACACACATTATGTGTTGAAATCATGCAGCAGCTTGAAGGTGAAGCAGAGATGCAGCTGTGAAAAGTGACGAGCGTGCGACTGACGGAAAAATACTTCATCACAAGTTCGACTCACGCAGGCGGCCGAGGCTGCTGGACGGCCGAGAGCGAAGGTCTTCTGTTGAGCGGTGAATCCCAGAAGCTGAACTAGTGCTACGATTCAGATTACCCTGAGGACTACGGTCTGACAGAGCAGGAGCAGGAGGAGGAGGAGAAGAACACAAAGGAGAAGAAGAAGAATGAGGAGGAGGAGACGGAGAAGGAGGAGAAGATGGAGAAGAATGAGGAGGAGGAGACGGAGAAGGAGGAGAAGATGGAGGAGGAGGAGGAGGAGGAGACGGAGGAGAAGAAGAATGAGGAGGAGGAGACGGAGAAGGAGGAGGAGGCGGAGAAGGAGGAGAAGATGGAGAAGAAGGAGGAGGAGGAGACGGAGAAGGAGGAGAAGATGGAGAAGAAGGAGACGGAGAAGGAGGAGAAGATGGAGAAGAAGGAGGAGGAGGAGACGGAGAAGGAGGAGAAGATGGAGAAGAAGGAGACGGAGAAGGAGGAGAAGATGGAGAAGAAGGAGGAGATGGAGAAGGAGGAGAAGATGGAGGAGGAGACGGAGAAGGAGGAGAAGATGGAGAAGAAGGAGGAGGAGAAGAACACAAAGGAGAAGAAGAAGGAGGAGGAGAAGAACACAAAGGAGAAGAAGAAGAAGGAGGAGAAGAACACAAAGGAGAAGAAGAAGAAGGAGGAGAAGAACACAAAGGAGAAGAAGAAGAAGAAGGAGGAGAAGACAAAGGAGAAGAAGGAGAAGATGGAGAAGAAGAAGGAGGAGAAGACAAAGGAGAAGAAGGAGAAGATGGAGAAGAAGAAGAAGGAGAAGGAGAAGATGGAGAAGGTGGCGAGCACAGAAGAGGTGATTTCATGAAGGAAGTAAAGGCAGCATTAAGGTGTAATTAGATTACTTTGCTGATTGGTACAAACGGGGCCTGAACTCACTTGAAGCAGCGTTGGAGGACTTTCCGATGTCTGCCAGCGAGCGGTGGATCGGTTTCTTGGTCTGGTGTCGGTGTTTCCTGAGCAACACGAAGCTGATCTTCTCCTTCAGGTCCGGAGGAATGAGGCCGTCGGCTATCTGCCGATCCACGATCTCATCTGCAGGAAACGTTCACGGATGAACATGAACTTCCTCCTCATCATCACAGCCTGTTTCTGTCCCTGTACGATAGTATGACTCTAAAGCTGGCACGTGCAGGACGGATGTCTGACTTCTTTGGGTTGTTTCAGGGTCATTTCTGACATTATTGAGGGAGGTCACACTTTTATTTTGAAGTCTCGAGGTTGTGTTGTTGTTACGAGTTTCAAATATGTGAAGTTAGGTAACAAAAAGAATTTGGTTTGGGTTCGCGGCTTTCGGCTCTCTGGAAAACTAAATTATAAACACAAACCGCCATCTTTCTCCACAAAGTTTGTCTCCTTATATTCACAAACAAAAACATCTTTTAGTGCAAATGTCTCCATCCGTGTGTTGTGTCAAACTAAATTATATAACCTCCGCTGTCTGTGTCTTCCTGTGGGAAATATCTTCCATGCACTCTTTTACAGAAATAAACATAATATGAAAAATATTTAAATAATAATAATCACTCTCTTTTCTTACATACAAACACAAAAATCTGACATTATATTCATGTAAAAACATAAATCACAAACTTTGACTGGGTGAGTTTAAACTTCAGAATCCATAAAACAAAAACACACATGAACAAACTTTAAACACAAACCAAGCACAATGACAAAGTGTAAGTTATAAACAGACAATAAACGTTATGAACCTATTTTCCTTCAACATTAACCAGCATTCATGTCAGAGGCGCCAAAAACTGAAACACACACTCGCGCGCTAATTAGCCATTCGCGCCAAAAGTCCGCATCTCGCGCTCAAACATACGCTCTTAAATCCAGTCGCACATATCAACAAACAAACTCATAACATCTTTTAAATCATTAACACGCACTTAAAGGGGATCTGGTCTGATTTTAAACCGAGCACTAACCTGGAAGAATAAATTATAAACACAGTGAGTCGGAGACAAACCGCCATCTTTTCCTCATAAAGTTTGTCTGAGGTGAAGAGGGCGGAGTCGCTCACCTGAGGAGCCCCGGTGAAACTCTACCTGCACTTTGGTTCCGCCCCCCCAGTAAGATTGTCCTTTAGTGTTGAAATTACATTTCACATTGAGTTAGTTAATACCACACACATTAAATACTTATTTAAACCCATGTAAATAGGGAAAAAAACCAAAAAGTGCTTTAAGTTGCTGTGCTTTCCCATTACGGTGTATCACACTGTATTGATTAAAGTGACTTCCTGCCCTGTGGACTGATTATGAAGCCGACATCTTTAAAGACCATTTTGACCTCAGAAATTAATTCATTTGAAATTGTTGCTGATCAAACTGAGCGTGCTGCTGACGTACAGATTCAAACCTGAGTGTGTGAGAGTGTGTGAGAGTGTGTGACTCTGCAAAAACACACAATGATTTTACGTCACAGCGTTTCTTGAAGACTCACCCACGATCTGCGGCAGCGAGTAGCCGTCCAGGTCGAGCAGAATGCTTCCTGTCTGCAGGCAGGTCCGGAGCTCAAACAGGCTGTGGAGGGTCAGCGTGGACACGTGAGGCTTGCTCCATCTTTCTCCTCCCTCCTCCACCTTCTCCTCAAACTTCACCCACCTGCAGAGGCAGACAGCGAGTCAGGGGAGCGTTTGACGACCAGCGGGAGGTTTTAATCACATGTAGTGTTTAAAGTTCTGTCACAGAGCACGCCCATGATGTCTCGACCCTCGACCTCTAAATCCTGAACTAATGAAAACGCGACACCTGTGTGTGTGTGTGTGTGTGTGTGTGTGTGTGTGTGTGTGTGTGTGTGTGCACCTCGCAGACTCTTTCCACTCTAGTTCGCCGCCCTCGTGCTGCAGTGTGTCCATCTCGGTGAATATGGTCGGCGTTGGCGTGCTGTCATCTTCTCCCAGTATGTGACGCAGCCGCTCTGCTGCAGGAGACACTGCAGGACGGAGACCAGACGAGAAGACGAGAGTCACATGAACACGCTGACCTGGAACTGTGGACATTCTGTCAGATGATGTGTGTTGGGCCAAATGGACCCTCAGGACCTTCACTTTACTCCACCAGGTCCAGACTGAAGCATCAACAGGAGCTCTGCTACAAACTGATCTTTGCTCCATACTTTGATTTATTTAACACCTGCAGACCCGACGGTGCCAACAGTGTCTCGTTAAGTGATAACTAGGAAATGTTTATTTGATTTTAGTTTATGTGATTTATGCATTTCATTAGGTTCCTTTTTACTGTCTCCTAAACGTTGTTGGTTCTTCTGATTTTTAAGGGTGACATAAAATCACAGTGTTTATATTATTATTATTACTGCAGATGTATGCACATGTATAATATGGGCTTACCTCAGTGAATCGATGTCGAGGTGTGGAGAACTGAATTTTCGTCTCCATAATGAACCAACACATTTAAACCTGATGAAATGTTCCTCAGACGACGACCCTGGACAATTATTTTCACCATCCGCGTCTGATTTAATTTCTTCTTTAACGAGCCAACGTGAGCCTCTGATGACCGATCAACAGACACCTTTTCCTAATTTTAGCCCGAGCAGATCAATCCCCATTAACACGGAGCCGGAGGCACTGTGTGTGTGTGTGTGTGTGTGTGTGTGTGTGTGTGTGTCCAGCCTCAAAAAGCTCAAAAAGTCGTGTCGATGGCGCCTCATGTGACGGCGACGCTCACAGTCTCAATCAACGTGTACAGGAAGCGTTATGTAATCTGTGTAAACTACAGCGAGCTCTGTAATTATAACACTGAATGTTCCACAGCGAGCCGACGCTCAGGAATCAGTTACTGTTTCCATGACTGTCTCTGTCACATCAGGTCAGGTCACATTCGGAGCTCTGCTCATGGTGGTTTGTGTACTGATCAGCTGATTCCTGGACCTGGTTTCTCTGTAGAAGGACAACCTGCATCACTTTAAGCCTTAATATAATGTGAACAGGTGAGTTGTATATAAATTCACCCTCAGTACAGTTGTCATGAACGGGGAAATTAGCTACAGAGACCAAAACTGTTTTTTGTACCAGGCTGTAAACATGTTTATTTCTGCTGTCTAACATGGGGACTTATGGAGACTGACTCACTTCTGCAGCCAGCCTCAGGTGGACGTTTGAGGAACTGCAATTTTTTGGCACTTCACAGTTACAGAGGTTGTACAGAGGCTAACTGGCACATCACCAACTACACTGAGCCGGTGTCATGCTAGAACAGGAGCTGGGCGAGCGCTAGCAATGTAACCATGTAACCGGGCTCAGCAGCCTCTACGGACGTGATGGCAGAGGAGAAGAAAGTGAAGAGGACGCCGCGAGCAAGAAGCCGCCGGACAAGAGTAAATCTGGGACTGACTTTTAGTGGTTGGTGAGAGCTTAGTGAAATAAAAGGCTGAAAGACAGACGCCGAGCTGGCTGACTGCTGCTGCTGACCTGGATGATGAAAGTTGTCGACTCGCTACAGAGCAAATACTCGAGTACAGCTGAACATAGTTACCACAGTGGGATTACACTCATCACAACAAATACCAGCTTCACTCTCCTCTCTTCTAACGCCGTCTTTACCTATTTGGGATCCAGGTAGCGTCCAGCGGGAGGCCATGATCGAGGGAAAAGACGCCCCCGGGTCCTGCATGCTTACCGGATCCTCCAAGCAGAGACAGTAAGACGCAGAGGTGACTGCAAAGATCCTCAGGCTGCTCCAGGTAACAAACAGAAGCTTCTCTCGCTTCCTGTCCTCTCGTTGAGGTCGAGTGTCCTCAGCTCGCCACCATGAGTGCTGACACTCTCACTGCTCCTCACATACGTCCTTCGCTGCTTCAGCGCCGACTTCTCTGAGCTTTGTTGTTGTAATTAGTCATGTATGATTTGGGGTGAAGTCTTCAGCTCTCAGACCGGAGCCACGCACTCAGTCGGGAAAAGGTCTCCTCTAAGCTGAGGCAGAAATCCACTGAAATCTCCAAAGCAGCAAAGAGCCAGAGGCTTTAAGAGGGTGGACACACACCACAGGGCCCTGTAGTACTCTCCTCCCAGACGTCCATGCACACACACACACACACACACACACACACACACACACACACACCAACAACCAACAAAACTTTTGCTTCCTCTCTCCGATGACAGTCCTGCATCAGGATCCAGCTGAGGCTTCAGGCTTCAGGTGTTTGCTGTAATTATTTGTCATGAATCCAGAGTGGAATAAAACACCACACACACACACACACACACCAAACACTCATATTCACCCCAAATAACACACACACACACACACACACACACACACACACACACAGCTTGGAGTTCCTCAGCTCTAATCAGCTTACAGGCTTCAGACTCGGCGGCCCTCGTGGGACCGCGCTGCAAAACATTCATCACATACATGCATGCACCAGCAGCCTCCAGCTCATCACGCCGCCCTAACGCAGCCGTCTGCACCTGACATCACACATCCACCCGCATCACCTGGAAAACACCAAACTGGCTCCATGTTCAGCTCAAACTGGAAATTAATTTTGGCTTTCACGTTTCTTAACGAGGCCGAGAGTCTGCGTGCTAACGAGCTGACGCTGGTAATGCTAACATGCTGAGGTGTCCAAGTTCACCTGAGCTGATTAACAGCAAACACACAACACAGCTGAGGCTGATGGGAACCTTAAAGGAACAATATGCAGCTGTGCTTGTAACAGTGACACCTAGTGGTTCAAACCGGGTACTGCAGCCACATCAAAACAGGTCGTGTGTGTGTGTGTGTGTTTGTGTGTGTGTGTGTGTGTGTTTGTGTTTGTGTGTTTGTGTGTGTGTGTGTGTGTGTGACACACTGTGTGTGTGTGTGTGAGACACACTGTGTGTGTGTGTGTGTGTGTGTGTGACACACTGTGTGTGTGTGTGTGTGTGTGTGAGACACACTGTGTGTGTGTGTGTGTGTGTGTGTGTGTGTGTGTGTGTGTGTGACACACTGTGTGTGTGTGTGTGTGTGAGACACACTGTGTGTGTGTGTGTGTGTGAGACACACTGTGTGTGTGTGTGTGTGTGTGTGTGTGTGTGACACACTGTGTGTGTGTGTGTGTGTGTGTGTGTGTGTGTGAGACACTGTGTGTGTGCGTGTGTGACACAGTGTGTGTGTGTGTGTGTGTGTGTGTGTGTTTGTGTGTGTGTGTTGGTGTGTGTGTGTGTGTGTGTGTGACACACTGTGTGTGTGTGTGTGTGTGTGTGTGTGTGTGTAGGCTCTGACCTGACAGGTCGGGGTCACGGTCACGGTCTTGGTGCTCGTGGAACTCTGAACTTCCCTCGTCGTCGTCGTCGTAGCGCTCGTCTCTGTCGTGGTAATATCCCCGGTGCGAGTGCTCGCGGTGTGTGTGGTGGTCGTAGTGCGAGCGCCGCGTGTCCCGGTCGGCGTCGTTGACGTTGGAGTGATGACGGCGTCTCTTCCGTCTGTGTGAAACCGGAACGCCGATGTAGACCTGCTGAGCCTCTGAGGGAGCAGACAGAGAAATTATTATATTATTCACTCAACAGAAACATTCAAACGTTTGACAAGGAGCCAGAAAATCAGAAAGCTGAAAATCTCAGGAACAGTTGGTGATTAAACTAATAATTGACAACTAATTGATTAATCGACTAATCACTGCAGCTCTAATTCACAGTTAGACGAGACGATCAATACCACTCTAACAAAGTCGGTCCGTACAGTGAGCTCAGCCTGAGGCTGCGTTCACACAGGATGCTGGACTGAGTCTGTTTGCGTGAACGTATCGGCTGTGAAACAATCAGGAAACTTTTTATTTCTCTGATTTACGCTCGCTCGCTCTCATTCACTGTCAACGTCGCTCAAACTGAATGAAGCTTGTTGAGCTGACGGATCCGTTCTGCTCTCAGGTTTCAGGGTTTCGTGTTTTTCTCACCATCGTCGTCGTCGTAGCGTCTGTGGCCTCGGCTTCTCCCGCGCTGCCAGTCCTGATGATCCATCCTGAAACAGAGCAGGTTGTTCACAGAGGTTTACTGACAACTGTCCGTCAGCTCACACACACTTCACACACACTTCACTGTCTGCAGAGACTCTGAGCTGCTGCACACGGCAACACACGTGTCAACGTCAGCAGATCGATGCATGACGAGAGGAAAACTCAATGGAAAAGCTTCAGGAGCAGACTGCAGCTCAAAACATGGAAACCAGAAGACAGCAGCAATCCCATCATCTGATAACTGATAAAACTAGTCTGACAAACTGGATCTGCAGTTGCAGATTAGTCGTATATAGACAGAGACACGGCTGGTAGACATCGTCCTTCATCCTCCTCCTCCTCGCTGATCTTCCTCCAGGCTGGAGAAGTTTGTCTGTGACGAGGCTCACACACGCCGAGCGTTCCCGTGCGCTCGCAGCTGATTTGGGGGAGTTTTCTAGGCTGATCAATAGATGTCATTTCTGATTGGTTACTAGTCCCTGAAGCCTGATCACTGACTGTGAAGGACAGTCACACGAGAGCCACACACACACACACCACACACACACAGATGTGGATTAATGAGTCTGAGTTAAACCGTCACTGCATGTCAGGCCAACATGTCGACTCAGAGCTGAGCTGAGATGTAACTGTTGTCAAGGTGACGAGGTGAGCCAGGTCATTTATCACCTGTAGGCCCGAACGTGTCTCACAGCTGCCGTCCAGCTGTTCTCCTCCTGCTACGTCGTCTCAAGCAAACTTCATCAAAACCAGGAACGAGGAATCGATCTTAGTCAGGAGATTGTTTTGGGACGAGGCCAGCGTCCTGCAGTCCGTGAAGGCAACACGCAAAAAGCAACAATCACTCCAAAATCAGAGAAACTGGAACCGAACCACGAGACAGAAACATTTAATCCAACATCAAATATCAAAGCACAAAATAAAAAGTGATGCACAGGAAGTTCATTTTTGTCACTAACTGATGAACTTTGATTCCAGAGACAGAACAAACTCAACAAACTGATCCAAATTTAAACTTTGAAATAAACTTTAACGTGGTTTGATTTCTGCTCGATCCGTCCTGACATCCACAGACTCTCACAGATCACACACGTCAGCATCAAAACAAGAAGTCACGTTTAAAAGTCGGACTCACCTGATGATGAAGCAGAGACTCGAAAATCTGTCGACTCGCTTTCTAAAGATGAACTCTAACAGAAGCTGCAGCTGGACGACAAACTGCTCTCAGTCAGTCTGAGTATTGAACACCGGATGAGGCTGGAGGGTCACTGTGTGTGTGTGTGTGTGTGTGTGTGTGTGTGTGTTGGGGGGTTGGGTGTGTGTGTGTGTGTGTGTGTGTGTGTTGGGGGGTTGGGTGTGTGTGTGTGTGTGTGTGTGTGTCATCAGTTCATTCTACAGAGCGTCCATTCAAACCACAGACACACTGAGAGTACAGTACACGCGTACTGACGTCCAGTTTGAGATACTCGAACTTTACTGCAGTACTTTATACTCCTGTGTACTTCTACTGCATGCATATTAAGACCAACCAACATTTTACTCATTGTACTCACTGATATTTGAAGTAATCTGAAGTATTCAGTCCGGTTCTGCTTCAGACTGTAAGAACAATATTTAAATATTACGAATGCAACAAATATCAAAAATATTAAATCTCATAAACAGTGTGAAAAACAAACAGCTGGTTCTGGTCCAATCAGAGTCCAGTCCAGTCACATCGTCACCGCGGGGTGGAGCCGAGCTGAACGTCAGCCACGTGAACTTTGACCACTTTACAGAACCGGACCTGAACTGAGGCAGAACCGTCGCCACTAGATGGCTCTGAAAACCCGTCGAGCACACGGAGGAGTAGACGCCCGCCCGCCCGGTCAGACTCTGCTGACTGCTGTCAGTGATCCTGATGATCCTGATGATCCGCTTACCGTCCACGGCAGAATAAATTAGAGGCATGAATCACTGAGAGCGACGACCCGACAGAAAAGTGTGCAAACTAATGTGCAATACACTGAAATATCAAAGGATAAACTATATATATCAGTCTCACCCTGGTCTTGGTCTTGTCTCAGTCTCACCCTGGTCTTGGTCTTGTCTCAGTCTCACCCTGGTCTTGGTCTTGTCTCAGTCTCACCCTGGTCTTGGTCTTGTCTCAGTCTCGCCCTGGTCTTGGTCTTGTCTCAGTCTCGCCCTGGTCTTGGTCTTGTCTCAGTCTCGCCCTGGTCTTGGTCTTGTCTCAGTCTCGCCCTGGTCTTGGTCTTGTCTCAGTCTCGCCCTGGTCTTGGTCTTGTCTCAGTCTCACCCTGGTCTTGGTCTTGTCTCTGTCTCGCCCTGGTCTTGGTCTTGTCTCAGTCTCGCCCTGGTCTTGGTCTTGTCTCTGTCTCACCCTGGTCTTGGTCTTGTCTCAGTCTCGCCCTGGTCTTGGTCTTGTCTCAGTCTCGCCCTGGTCTTGGTCTTGTCTCAGTCTCGCCCTGTTCTTGGTCTTGTCTCAGTCTCGCCCTGGTCTTGGTCTTGTCTCAGTCTCACCCTGGTCTTGGTCTTGTCTGTGTCTCACCCTGGTCTTGGTCTTGTCTCAGTCTCGCCCTGGTCTTGGTCTTGTCTCTGTCTCACCCTGGTCTTGGTCTTGTCTCTGTCTCACCCTGGTCTTGGTCTTGTCTCAGTCTCACCCTGGTCTTGGTCTTGTCTGTGTCTCGCCCTGGTCTTGGTCTTGTCTCAGTCTCACCCTGGTCTTGGTCTTGTCTGTGTCTCGCCCTGGTCTTGGTCTTGTCTCAGTCTCACCCTGGTCTTGGTCTTGTCTGTGTCTCGCCCTGGTCTTGGTCTTGTCTCAGTCTCGCCCTGGTCTTGGTCTTGTCTCAGTCTCACCCTGGTCTTGGTCTTGTCTCAGTCTCGCCCTGGTCTTGGTCTTGTCTCAGTCTCACCCTGTCGGTGTGTGTGTGTGTGGGAGGAGCTCTTTCAAACGAACGCAGTGATGAGTGATGACATTAATTTCTGCCGCAGCGCTTAATGAATGAATGAATCGTCCAATCTGCATATCAGGTAGACTCGGCGCTGCGCTTTGTTTGAAGAGACTCTGGTGGAATAATCGAATGTGACGAGTCAGTGTGACACAAACTCAGGTCTTCATATCTGATGTGGAGCTCTTTGTTTCCTCTGTCAGTGTCTGCTGATGCAGCCAGACGTGATATGAACAAACACGATTTTCAAAATGAAGAAACGTGAGAAAACTACAGAATGTGCTCATCACAGGAGCTGCTGGACCTCAGCACACTGTCTCACCCTGACTTGGTCCTGGTCTCGGTCCTGGTCCTGGTCCTGGTCCTGGTCTAGTCTAGACCCACTCTGGCCTTGAACCTTGACTTAGTCTTGCCTTTCCTGCACGGTCGGTCTCTGATCAGTTCTGTTTATTCATGAAATATTAATGTTGCTCATCTGAATTGATTTTTTCTCTCCAAACACAGAAATGATTTTTGTTTGTCTGTCAGGAAAAATGAAAGAAGCTCAGCTGGATTCAGCCTCTGTGTCACAGCAGCACGAGTTCAGACAAGAGAGACAGGAGCAGGTGGAGAGACAGACAGACTGAGAGACAGGCAGACAAACAGACTGAGAGACAGACAGGCAGAGAGACAGACAGGCAGGCAGACAGAGACAGACAGACTGAGAGACAGGCAGACAAACAGACTGAGAGACAGACTGAGAGACAGACTGAGAGACAGGCAGAGAGACAGACAGGCAGAGAGGCAGGCAGGCAGGCAGACTGAGAGACAGACAGACAGGCAGGCAGAGAGACACACAGAGAGACAGAGACAGACAGGCAGAGAGACAGACTGAGAGACAGACAGACAGGCAGGCAGACAGAGACAGACAGGCAGACAGACAGGCAGGCAGACAGAGACAGACAGGCAGACAGACAGGCAGGCAGACAGAGAGACAGACAGGCAGGCAGACAGAGAGACAGACTGAGAGACAGACAGACAGGCAGGCAGACAGGCAGGCAGACAGACAAAGAGAGAGAGAGACAGACTGAGAGACAGACAGAGAGACAGACTGAGAGACAGACTGAGAGACAGGCAGACAGAGAGACAGACTGAGAGACAGACTGAGAGACAGACAGACAGAGAGACAGACTGAGAGACAGACAGACAGGCAGGCAGACAGGCAGACAGACAGACAGAGACAGACAGGCAGACACACAGACAGGCAGACAGACAGACCGACAGAGAGACAGGCAGACAGAGAGACAGGCAGGCAGGCAGACAGACAGGTTGTAGTAGTGCTGACAGACAGGCACTCTTCGTTCATCATCTGTTTTTCCATTACTTTGTGAGCTGACATGTAATTTAACCAGGCGGATCAGAACCTGCTGACCTGCTGACCTGCTGACCCGGCAGAGCTGGACTGTAACGATCTCCATTCGGCCATTTAGGACTTAAATTGGCATAATTTGTCGGGAATATATTAAATGTTGAGGCATGAAATCAATAAACAGAGACCATGAACCGATTTCATAACAGGCTGCAGGATTAACACACAGCTTTATTATCAACAGCTGAAGGAGAAGCCAATACACAACAATGTGAAAATGAAGCTTTGCTGTGAAATCTGAAATCTGTTTGTTTGTTTTCACAGTGTAACATTAATGAATTCAATATTTAATATTAAAATGATATAAACATTTAAAGGTGCTGACAGGACAGGCAGCGCGCGCACACCGCAGCAGCTGATTACATTATAAATCATCATTACATGTAACGATACCTGATTTAAAAACGTCACGTTATATAATCAGATTGACCCAGAACGAGTCACAACTGAAGCAGCTGAGTCTGTATTAGACGGTGACAAGTTCTGTTTCATTTCAGGGTCATACGGAGTGATTTACAACTCACACTGATCATTCAGTGTGTGTGTGTGTGTGTGTGTGTGTGTGTGTGTGTGAGAGGGGGGAGGGGCTGGGAGGTTAACAGCCTGGTCGTCGGTGGTTGGAGCGCAGCCGTCGTGCGTCGTGGTGCCGGTGATGTCCTGAGGAGCGCGCGGCTCCCCGGTGCGTAAAAACAGCTCCACATGAGAGAAACGCGCTTTTTGAACGTTTCCAGGACTCCCAGGCAGAAACCCGGAGCAGCTACAGGTCACACACTCTTCTATTTTTAACACACAGCTCGTCAGATAGGCGGACACACACACACACACACAGAAGATGGACCCTCTGTTCAACAGCACCGATTTTAACGACACTAACGGGACGAACGGCGGCGGCGACTTCAACCAGTTCGTGCAGCCGGTGTGGCAGATCACGCTGTGGGCTGTGGCGTACTGCAGCATCGTGGCGGTGTCGGTGGTCGGTAACATGGTGGTCATTTGGATTATCCTGGCGCACAAACGCATGAGGACCGTCACCAACTACTTTCTGGTACGTTCACGGTCACGTCAGGTCATCCGACTTCTAAACACTGCGTGATTCTATCTGAACTTTGTCCGTGTGTCCAAACCAGGCGCCTCCATGACAGACTGATAATCTGCATTCATGTGTTTGTGCAGTAAATTGTTCAAATCTCATTTTCCAGCTCTTTGAACCATCAGAGCTGAAACTTCTGCACATGAGAAGAGTTGATGTTTACCTTCAGATCATTCATTAATGTCTCTGCATGTTTACTCTGCCTGTCTGTTCGACCAGCAGCCCAAAAATCCAATAAAACAACCCAGAGGAGAGGTCAGAGCGCCAGGCCGAACATCAGGATTCAAGTTGTAGGCAACGCTGAAATAACGCTGAAATAACGCTGGTTCATGCAGAAACAGTTTATCTATGTATTGATGCTGAATGAAGAGTCAGACTGGACGAGATGTTCTTCATCTCGTGTTTCTACAGCGACGTGTTTGTCAAAGATCAGATTTCTCGAGGCGAGCAGTTGTGTTTGAAACAAAAGCAGCGTGTTCGTCCTAATAATAACTTCTATTCAAATCAAAACATGAAGATCAAACGTGGTATTATTGTGCAGGAGCTGCAGAAAGAGCCGTGCTGCTTTAAAATGTGCAGCCAAAACCAGAAAGACGTGAAGACTCCGCTGCTCCGACCTGTGAGTACTGTAAAAATCAGTGAAGCTCAGCGATCCACAAGAAGCTCCCGTGAAGTCCTTCACTGCAAAGCGACGTGCTGATCCTGCAGAGAACGCACCGACACAGACTCGCTGACATTTTGTGGCCTGATGAAAGCAGGATCGTTCTTTTTGGGTCCAGACGACCTCCAAACACTGAAGTCAGGCCCGTGTGTCACACAGCAGGCGTCAGTATCAGCTTGAATATATTAAAATACTCCAACAGGTCATGTTGACTCGTGCCCTTGAAATGTGTGCTTCAACCAGACAGCGGCTCCAAGCAGCAGCGAGCGAGCGAGCGGCATCTTCGTTCCACACCAACAAGATTAACGTTACGGAGGAGGCAGCTCGATCCAGCAGAAAACCTCAAACTGCTGCTTCTGAGGAAAAAC
Organism: Nibea albiflora; assembly: GCA_014281875.1. Classification (NCBI taxonomy): domain Eukaryota; kingdom Metazoa; phylum Chordata; class Actinopteri; family Sciaenidae; genus Nibea; species Nibea albiflora. The sequence goes on from CM024803.1 coordinate 20,892,834, forward strand.
CCAGAAATGCAGAGGAAGTGTGAAATGTAGCTCGACTCGACTGAAGCTGCTCGACTCTGTGAAGCCGCTCTCAGAAACAAACTCAAAGTTAGAAAGTCAAAGAACGCAGACACAGCACGGCTCTTTCTTTCTGACAGTCTCATATTTTCATATTTTTCTTCATGTTTTGATTTGGAAGATGTTCTCAGGATTGTATGTTTACTTTGGAACGTTCTGACAACGCTACAGAAACACTGATGCCTTCAGCTTGTTGGTATCTGCAGACATTTAAACTGAATGTTTCCATCTGTGGCTGCAGCCTGCTGCGAGATGTTCGACACCGTTATCAGCTGAACGTTGTGAGAGTAGACTAATCAAGCCTCCATAAAACTGTAATTAATTCATCATTTTAAGTTAATCCATCCACACTTTGCATTAAAACAACCATTTCACAGTAGTACACTGTGTATTCAGCCACAAACTACAGTAGTTACAGAGTTACTGCTGAAGCTTTATGATGTGAAACGTGTTAAATGTTGTACGTGGTTTCAAATTGAAGCAGGTGGAGCAGACATAGAGGATCCTACCTGGTCCACTGCAGACTCGTGTGGATGCAGGAGGCCGGCCTCGTCCCTGCAGCTTCGGGTCTGAAGTATAAAGCAGTGCTGTAGTGTAACGTCTTCAGCTCTGTCTCTTGTGTTGTGGCAGGTGAACTTGGCCTTCGCAGAGGCCGGCATGTCGGCGTTCAACACGGTGATCAACTTCGCCTACGCCGTTCACAACGAGTGGTACTTCGGCTTGGTTTACTGCCGCTTCCACAACTTCTTCCCCATCGCCGCCATATTCGCCAGCATTTACTCCATGACGGCCATCGCTCTGGACAGGTGTGTGTGTGTGTGTGTGTGTGTTTCCTGTTTCTGTCTGCTGGTTGCGGAGGTTAACACAGCCAGTACCTGGAGCGCAGAGCAGCTGAAGCTATCTTCATATGCAGATTTCTGTCTAATGGGGCTGCAGGGGAAGTCTTTCCTGGACGTCCACTGGCTGCACCCGGAGCAGAAACAGCGTCTGAATATTCAAAACTATGACGAGCAAATGATTGGCAATGATATAAATATACAGTTTGTGGTTAATGGACTGAAATATGCAAATCCATCAGGATATATTAAGGCTGATGAGTGAAGTGTTAAGCAACTTGTCAACTCACATTCACGTCTTGGACGTCTCTTGTTGGTTAGATACATGGCAATCATCCACCCCCTGCAGCAGAGGCTGACTTCCACAGAGACCCGCGTGGTGATCTCTGTGATCTGGATGCTGGCTCTGCTTCTCGCCTTCCCTCAGTACTACTACTCCTCCACCGCCGTGCTGCCTGGGCGGACCGTCTGCTACATAGACTGGCCTGAATACACCACGGTGGACTTCAGGAAGATGTGAGTACCTGTGGGGAGCAAACAGGAGCCGACAGAACACCAAAACAATGAGCCGCAGGGAGCTGCAGAGTCCGTAGGTTCATCAATACAAGCGTAACCGTTTCCATCGGACCGTCTTTGGATCTTTTGTTTAGATCAAAATGCCGTGATGTGAAGTATTCATCTGATTTGGTGAACGTGGTGTGAAGTATCAAAATATAAGTTGTTTTGGCAGCTGCTGTGTGAAATATTTGAAGCATCAGTCCGTGCTGACATATCTACCCCCCGGCAGCAGCACACCTTTATAGTTAATAAGGTTTGATCCCTCGTCATCCCACAGCGGACAGGATATCTGCTGCAGGGCGCTGCAGCCCGGGCGGAGCGGCCCGGTAATCATTTCCTTCAGGGATTAATTTAGTATATGAAAAAATAGAACCTGCAGCAGAAACGTCTCCGTGTTCATGTGATGAATCCGTCGATGAGGATCATCCTCGTGTCTGTTTGATTTCTTCTGGAAATATCTGCAGAGCCAAAAGAAAAAAAGGGGGGGGGGGTTCATTTGATAAATTTGCTTCCAAAATTACCGTCTTATTATCGCCCGACTGGCTCCGGATTAAATGAAAGCATCTTTAATTCAGTGGGTCTAAATTCTTTGAGCTGAGCTCTTTTGCAGAGCAGCAGGTGAGAAACGACCTCCATGCTGGAGTGTGTGGATTCAAGTGTGTGTGTGTTAATGAATGTAAACATGTAGTCCATGATCTGACAGGAGCCCTGAGGCTGACACACGTCAGTCAGCAGAGTGTAAATAATGAATTCACAGAGGCAAAACTGAAGATAACAAGACGGAGAGCTCACGGCTGTTTCTCCTGGTAGAAATGTTTTGGACCTCTGTGCGATGTTTGCCCTTGCTGGCCACCGTAGTTCTGGACACATTTGAGGTGACGAAATCGAGCCTGAGTCTGCAGAATGGTTACATTGCTAATGCTCGCCCAGCTCCTGTTCTAGCATGACACCAGCTCAGTGTGCCACTTAGTACAAGCAGCAACAGTGTCTGGGAAGGGAAGCTAAAAACTGCAGTTCCTCAGGCCTGGTTGCTCAAACAAGCCACCTATAACCACGCCCACCTGTCAATCAAAGCGTCCACGCTCTGAATCCTGCATAACTTTAAGCCTTAATATAATGTGAACAGGTGAGTTGTATATAAATTCACCCTCAGTACAGTTGTCATGAACGGGGAAATTAGCTACAGAGACCGAAACTGTTTTTTGTACCAGGCTGTAAACATGTTTATTTCTGCTGTCTAACATGGGGACTTATGGAGACTGACTCACTTCTGGAACCAGCCTCAAGTAGACGTTAGAGGAACTGCAGTTTGTGGCTTCACTTCACAGTTGCCACTTGAGGCTGAGAACGTAGGACTGCGTGTCTAAAACACTTTTTTCCTTTAACTTTAGATATTTTGTGTGCGTGACACTGCTGATCTACTTCCTGCCCCTTTGCATCATGGGATGTGCGTACACGACGGTGGGCGTCACGCTCTGGGCGAGTGAAATTCCTGGAGACTCCTCGGAACATTACAAAGAGCAGCTCATTGCCAAACGCAAGGTGATGCAAACACACAGGCACACACACACATTTAATTTAATGGGTTTTTAATCCCCGCATGATGACGTTAAAGCCACCTCGTCTCCGTGTCCTCCGTGTTCTCCGTGTTCTCCGTGTTCTCGCCGTGGCAGGTGGTGAAGATGATGATCGTGGTCGTGTGTACGTTCGCCGTCTGCTGGCTGCCCTACCACGTCTACTTCTTACTGCACCAGTTCTTCCCGGATTTATTCGAGCAGCGCTACATCCAGCAGGTCTACCTGGCCATCATGTGGCTGGCCATGAGCTCCACCATGTACAACCCCATCATCTACTACTGCCTCAACAGCAGGTGGGAGGCCCCGGTGTTAATGTTTCTTCTGTCAAAATGGCTAGCTGTCTGTCTGTGTGGATGTCATGTGGTAGGTAATCTGTATTTGTGTGTATAATCCCGTCTGCCTGTTTAATCCACAATGTTATGAAATACTCCAGGTTCAGAGCCGGTTTTCAGCAGGTGTTCTGCTGCTGCGCTCCGACCGTCGCCAAGGAGGAGCTGGAGCTCAAATCGCCGCGTTACCTGCATACACAGGTGAGTGCAGCGTCGAGTACAGACTGCAAGACGTGTCAGATCAGAATCTATCCATCAGGAAAGTCTGTAAATCACTAATATTACTATAAATGTAATAATCTCTGTTTTCAGGTGAGCATATATCGAGCCAGTCGGGTGGAGACCGCTGTGTCCACGGACATCCATCCTGCAGCGGGGGAGCACAAGAGAGCAGAGCTGCCGTCCTGCTACCTGCACAGCCAGCCGCCTGCCGAGGTCACGTCTAACGGATCGGGCTCAGAGACGTTCGCCAAAAGCCCCAACAGTCCGTCACAGTAGAGAAAACACCATCGGGGGGTGGTGCTTGTTGGTGGTGTGGGAACAAAGTGTCGCCGCGCCTCAAACGTGCCATCGGCTCGCTCTCATCGTACTGAACGGGGAGTCGTGCTCGGACGCTCAGCTGCTGTCGTTCTGATCCAGTGCATTACTCAGCCACGATACGTGATTTTAACCGTCACTGTGCATTAACGCCTCACGGACGCCTGGAACGTCTGCGGGAAGCAACAGTTCAAATACATTTAATCAAATAGTAAAATAGTTTATGAAATACAGTTCAAATATTCTGTCATTTAAAGGATGTTTCCAGTCTAAAGATTGAAAGTATGGAAGACTGTGCTCGTTACTCATTTTTTAATGCCGTTATCTTGCAAAAGTTAATTTAGTTACATCATGACAACAAAGCTCGTTTTCTCTGGTTAATAACGGGGACCTGAAATAATGACATCATGAGAAAATGACTTAAAGATTGTCGAGATTCGAACCCAGCAGTTGTCCAGTCCTAACAGTGAACACAGCAACAGACCTCTGACCCAGCAGTGTCCAGTCTAACAGTGAACACAGCAACAGAACCTCTGAACCAGCAGTGTCCAGTCTAACAGTGAACACAGCAACCAGACCTCTGAACCGGCAGTGTCCAGTCTAACGTGAACACAGCAACAGAAACCTCTGAACCAGCGTGTCCAGTCTAACAGTGAACACAGCAACAGAACCTCTGAACCGGCAGTGTCCAGTCTAACAGTGAACACAGCAACAGAACCTCTGACCGGCATTGTCCAGTCTAAACAGTGAACACAGCAAGAGAAACCTCTGAACCGGCAGTGTCCAGTCTAACAGTGAACACAGCAACAGAACCTCTGAACGGCAGTGTCCAGTCTAACAGTGAACACAGCAACAGAACCTCTGAACCGGCAGTGTCCAGTCTAACAGTGGACACAGCAACAGAACCTCTGAACCGGCAGTGTCCAGTCTAACAGTGAACACAGCAACAGAACCTCTGAACCGGCAGTGTCCAGTCTAACAGTGAACACAGCAACAGAACCTCTGAACCGGCAGTGTCCAGTCTAACAGTGAACACAGCAAGAGAACCTCTGAACCGGCAGTGTCCAGTCTAACAGTGAACACAGCAACAGAACCTCTGAACCGGCAGTGTCCAGTCTAACAGTGAACACAGCAACAGAACCTCTGAACCGGCAGTGTCCAGTCTAACAGTGGACACAGCAACAGAACCTCTGAACCGGCAGTGTCCAGTCTAACAGTGAACACAGCAACAGAACCTCTGAACCGGCAGTGTCCAGTCTAACAGTGAACACAGCAACAGAAACCTCTGAATCAGCAGTGTCCAGTCTAACAGTGAACACAGCAGCCTATCGAGCTGGTTTTCTTGCCGGGTTTGGATCCTGGGCTGAGTCAGTTCAGTTAGCTACACGGCTGACCGAGCTAACCACAGTTAGCGCTTCACTCCTGATCAATGTTTCCATCATCAATGTTTCCCTGTCGGTCTCAGAGGCTGCTGAGCCCGGTTCTGTTAGCATGCTAACAGCAGATTCAGTTTGAATAAAGTTCTGTGGTTCAGAAGCTGCAGAAGAGAGAAAGCGTTGATTGGATGTTAAAATACTGTAAAGTACCACGAAGAACACCTGAAGACACTTTGTGTCAGAGGTGGACAGACACAGGAGGACAGAGGGGACATAAAGTTTGACTTCATGGAGACTTTTCAAGATAACGGCACCAAAGAAAAAATGAGCACAGCACAGCGAGCATGAAAACAGACATCTAACTCGGCCTGGAGCAGCCACAGCAGTGAAATGTTGCAGACTTTTAGTGAAGTAACTCATGAAAGCAAACACTTCTGTCTGAAGTGTTTCCACACCGCGGATGTGAACCTCAGATGGACGCAGTGGAAACACGGCAGTCGACCTCGCGCTGGTTCGTTTCACCGCTCAGTGGCTCCGACATTTAACCCCTTAGCATTCCCGGGCTGGTTTTGGAAGGCGGCGCCGCGCCCTCGGCCTCCCCCCGGCAACAGTGTCACTTCAAGTCGAGCTTGTGACGCTGTATTTTTGTGTGAGGCAGATACAGTGGATCCGGCACCTGTTGCACAGGATTAGCTCCTTGTTTTGACAATGTGCAGCAGCCAGGTCACAGGCCAGCTAAATATAGAGGACGGGGGGGAAATGGAGATACGTATAGAGGGATTGATTGAAAGAACGGGGTAGGAAAACATGATGCTCGGCACAGGCCGAGGCCTTGGGGAAGTTGCTACGTCACCGGCGAGTTATGCTATTTGAGCCTCGCAGACGGCAGCTGCACAAATTTAAACAATGTCCACATGCAGGACGTTTTCTGGACCTGTTGGACTGACGGAAGCATGAAAGCAGATGAATTAAAGATTTATAACTCCTGACATGGGAAGTGACTGACCGTCCTGTGGTCAGAATGAGTATTACAACAACAAACATTCGCTTAATCTTTTGGGGTGTTTCCATATTTTATGAATGAATGTTGAACATGTAGAATGTGTGAGGACCAAATACTATCGCGTGCTACGAGGACATTTATTGGTTCAGTACAATTAGAAATAATCCACCGTTCACCTTATGTGCTCAAGTGCTCTGACTCTTATTTTGTCATTTGACTTCCTGTCCACACAGGAAGTCTGCGATCACCTTTACTGATGTACAGGAAGAAGTTTGGACGAGTATCTTGCCGTTATAATCGTCATGGTGACCGGTCAGATCGTGTTTGTGTCTTATTGTGTTATAAAAAAATATCAACAGAAGTCTGAGTCGATGTTTGAAACACTGAACAGTTTTCCATGACGTGGGATTATTATCGTGTAACGTGATTGCAAATGAAATTATCAATAAAATATTTAATAAAAATTTGGTTTTAATTTGTGTTGATCGATCACTGAGATGTCTTAATAATGAGAAGTTAAAGCAGCCCCTCTGTCATTACGTCCATAGCCCGGTTTGGCCAGCTCCGGTTCTGGCACGACACCGACTCTGGTTCTCCTGTTCTTCTTCCCGGTGCTCTGAGCTCACAGTCCGGGCAGCTTGGCTAACAAACTGAGCTAACATGAGCTAACAGATAAACATACTTTTTAATCACAGGCTGTATAAACGTCCACCTGAGTCAGTCTCCGTAAGTCCCCATGTTCAAATGTCCAACTTCACCGTGACTTTTTGCATCGAGACTTGGAGTTCCTGATTTATAAAATTCACTCTGTTGTCATAACAACAAGAATATTTAAGATAAAGTTGGTTTGCTGACAAGTGAAGCATGAATCTCTGCTGTTAGAGGCACGTGATGACGCTCAGCTGTTTCCATCACTCACTTTATTATTATTTCCATTTCTGTGGATCTGAACGAAGTGCTTTAATTATCCTTGTGACTGTGGAAACTGTTTGACTTGTAATCCTTTATTCCAGCTACAAAATACTGACTGTAAGCAACACAGCATGTCTGTTCATGGCATTGACATCACATTATAAATTACACAGTATTTTCAGAGAGTTACAGATAATCTGCAGCTTTGACAAACACGTTGAAGCAGAAATGTTCTGGACTGAATGGAGACGTTTCCAGAACTGTTTGTGAAAGTAACACTCAGAATAATTCTGCTGATTTTAAGAAGAGTGTGTGATCTTCCACACGGCTCCACGGCTCCACCTAGCTGCTCGGCCCCAAACTACAAACCTCTGATAACTCAAACGGCTGGAAGAGAAGCAGGAAAACGAGCATTTAAGATTCACTCATTCAGAACAAGGAGGCGTTTGGCATGAAACATTCACACCTTCTACAGAGGACAGTAGTAGTGTACAAATAAGTGTGCGTCCACTCGGCTCGGCTCGACAAGACTCTCGAGCTTCGAGCCTCGACAGCAAATTCAGTTTCCACTCTGTGATCCTTAGTGCACATGAAATACAAGAAGCTGGATGTTGGTTTACGCTTTAGCGAAGGCACGTTGGTCATAAAATACTGGACAGAGAGAGTTCCCTTGTTGACACAGAAACATTTCTTTAAAATGGCAGCGGCCGTCTGCAACTGCTCCTGATCAGACTAAACTGTGTCAGATGGATGCTGCTCAGAAGTCACATGGAACTGTTTTACTGGTTCTTTATACAAAAAGTGGTTTTACGTGGCTTCACTCGCTCTGCATGAAGAGACAAAACAGTCTCAACCCCAAACGTCCTCGACAGACTCGAGTCTCCGGCTCAGAGTTTCATAAACTTTACAGTACGGTCAGAGCTCCACCTGCGGTGCAGAGCGTCTTCAGTTCAAGCTACTGGAGTGATGAGAGTCCACAACACCAGCTGTGTGTGCGTGTGCGTGCATGTGTGTGTGTGTGTGTGTCAGTCCGTGTCGTTTTGTAGTAGAGGGTCTTTCTCTTCTTCGGTCGAGGTGCTCAACTTTCCATCAGATGTGGCACCGACGTCACATTTAGTTCTCTGCGTCGGGATCAGAAGAAAGAGTTCGTTACAAGATGCTGAGTCATTAAAAATATAAATGTTGTCATCTGGATTCTTTCTCCAGCAGTTCCTGCTGTATCATATCAGGTCAGATAACCAGAACTCTGTTTGGAGCGTGCCACACTTCCTGGTTTCAGAAACCTGCTTACCTGGTGTAATCTGATAGAACCCAGGATGTTCTGGCATGTGAACACCTGATCCTGGACCAGAACAAAACATTCCCAGAACCCGCCGGACAACAATGTATTCACGTCAGGGCAGCGACCAACGTTTCAGGGCTTCTACAAGTTTTGTTATTTTAACTGTAACCGTGTCTGTTTGTACAACTAAAGTGATTCTGATTAAGAGTCTCATTATATTTTTAATATTATTGAATATATCTACTCATAAGTAGTGTGACATGTTCTTCCACAGAGCGAAACACTGTGAGCTGTCGGGACTTAAACCGATCGCCTTCTGATGCTACAACAAAAAGTCTGAATGTGAAACATCAGCTCTGAACTCCAGCGTCTGTTTGCTGACTGCAGGTCTGTTTGACTTGCAGAGCTGCCTCTGTACGATCACATGACGCTGACGACCAACCGCCGGCGACGGTGCGCTGATGTGAGCGAGTCTCAACCCGAGGGAGCGAACACAGAGCGAGCCTGAAGCCTGACATAAACACTGAAGATGCAAATATGTGTGCGTTTTGTGTGCTGACCCACCTGAATTATTCACGATATATTTCTCCTTTCTTTCATGGTCATGTGACCCGTTTACCGGCTCTTTATCGAAGGCCTAAAAGATGACCACATCGTCTTAAAGGTCAGCCAATCAGAGTGCAAAAAGAAACAGACAATTTATCTGCTGTTTGTTTTTTTTAGGTCGTGGACGTGCAGATATTAGAGTTCATGCAAGGAGTTATTTTCAGGCTACGATCGATTACATCATGCAGTTAATTACGAGGACAAGCGATTGGTTAATCGGGTGTCGGTTCAACATGATCACAATTAAAAAGGTGAAGGCAGTCGGTTAGTTCGCCTCCGCAGATTTGATTCAAACAGACGACCTGATGGTGTCAAACAGAAGCAGCGTGTGTACGTCACACGTCGACTCACTTGACTTCTTTACATGCTGAAATCAATCAATTAATTTGGACACTGACGTGCAGCGGCTTTTTAAACAGCCGACCCAGCTCCTGATCAGACGGGCCTCCCAGGACAGAATAAATGAAGAGCGATCAGTAAACCTCATCAAACCAAATCAAATGAACTCAGCAGCATCGTTTGGATTTGCATGATTGAAACCTGATGTTTGTTTTAAGTCTTACAAACCCCGACGTTCTCCACCACTGTGGAAATCAGAACCTGACGATCTGCATGCCGCTGCAAACACAAACAGCAAATCCGCTTTTTAAACAGTTGCATCAGCTGACTGTCTGCAGCTGATAGAGGACGCCGTAAAAACACCTGAGCTGTGTTGTGATGGCGACGTCCACAGAAGAACACTCGTTAAGTTTAAGTGATTTATGGCGTTCTGCAACGTCGAGCGCAGCTGATGTTGACATGATGGCTGAAGCTCGCTAACACTTTACAACCTTCGTACATCTTAAAACACACAAAGTAGAGCTGGAGCCAAGCTTATGCTAAGCTAAGCTAACCAGCTCATTGCTGTAGCTTCATATTTAGCATACACACAACAGCAATGTTGGTCGACTCTTAATGAGAGACTGAGAAGAGTGATACTATGTTGATGTCTGTATGCTGAATATCAGGCTAAAACAAGCACGTAGTTAGCTTAGCATAGCATAAAGCTTTAAGGCAAGGGGAAACCGGGAGCTAAGCTAACTCTCTTCTTGCTGTAGCACATGAACATGAGTGATATTGGTCGCCTCTTGCTGAGACATGAGACGACACCACTGTTACACACTATATGTGCTAAACAGAAGCTAGAACAAGAAAGTTGCTTGCTTAGCATAGCATAAAGTTTTGAGCTAAGCTAAGCTAATACATTTTCGCGTGCAGATATGAGAGTGGTATCGATCTTTTCGTCTAACTCTCGGCAACAAAACACAAAATTAGCATTTCTCTAAATGTCGAACTATTCCTTTAAAATATTTGAATAAAGACACAATTTTACGACTAAGGTGTGTTTACAGTGTTCATGTATGCATCTGATGTACGAGAGTCCAGAGGTCAAACTTTTGCTGACTCACTTAAACAACCAGAACGTCCCCAAATGAGGGCAGCAGTTTGAAATCTGCAGCACGCAATAATCTGCACTACTGAGCACGACTGTGTCGTAACTAATTATGCTGCAGCTGATAATATTTCACATGTTGCCGTCAATGTGAAGATAAACAGGCAGGAAAGACAAAGAGCCGATCACACCTGACAGGTGTTAACTTCCTAGTCAGTCAAAGGTGGCTGAGAGTTTAAGTCTGTTTGTGTTCTATAAATGCAGGACAGCAGAGGAGCAGGAGTGAGTTCAAAACTACTTACAACATCACTGCATCATGAATATTAATGTCTGCTCTTAATATAGAGAAATGTATCTTCAGTGCTTCTCTTTCCGTCAGTTTGTGAGATATTAAATGTGACATGCCGCATGCAGTTAAAAACGTATCAGCCTGCATGCCGTCCGTCAGCTTTACCTTCAGTCTGCGAAGCACGAGGGCGGCGATGACGATCGTCGCCAGGCCGAGGGCGATGAAGCCGTACTGCATGTACTCCATGACGGCCGGCAGGACAACCAGGTTGGTGTGAAACGTAGTGAGGATGGGGCCGTCGATGTAGCCGCTCTGAGGAGGCAACAGTGTGGTGAATTATGACTTTTGTAACATCAGCTCAGATTTATGAGGCTGTATCTGCAGAATTACGCGAGAACGATGAGAAAGACGCTTTCTGCTGAGCGTTAAGTGAGTGTGGGGACAACAATCGAACCCAACAGGGAAAACGATGTTGACAACATAACCCGAGCGTTTTTAGAACCGGACGTGAGCGACTCACCTCCTCAAACCAGATCATCGGCATCACCACCTCAGAAATCTTTCCAGTTTCTCTGTAATGACACAAACACTCGATGTAAATTCCCAGAGGTCGAGAAAAGCAGGAAACATCAAACTGAGATATTTATATTGAACAATGAACAGATATAAAAACAATGCAGGACAAACGTTTATGACATGATGACAGGGAATAACAGCCTTACGTAATGCCCGACACTCTCTTCATGTAGAGGTTGAGCTGCAGGCGGATGGACACGTTCAGCGGGACTCCTGTTAGCTGGAAAAACATCGACAAATCTCACACGGCGAATAAAAAAAAGGTTCCACCGCCCATTTTAAATGAGTCTGAGAACGTTTCAATCCCCATCCGACCATAAAAAAAGAAAGTTCCCACTTAACCAAACACAAAAGAAGGAAATCCTCACGTGAGACGGATTCTTTTGGAGGACGTTTCAGGATGATTTGGGACGATAAAAATTAAATTACATTCCAGCTTTAGCGTCAAATCGTTCACCCGGGGACTCGCCGATAAACAGGCCGTCTTTTGTCTGAGCTGCCGACAAACATTCAAAGTCAAACTAATGCAGATTTATAAATGATTGAAGTTCGAGTCTTGATAAATGCTGAAATGTACTGCACGGACAATCTGAAGCCTTCCTGCAGTCCTGACCAGTTCAGCCAGTAACTAATAACTAATATGAACAGCTGAGAGACTTTCTGGTTCTCTGGATGTCTCAGATCTTTCATCTTTCAGTTACCCTGCTCGGTTAGTGTGAAGGCTTTTTGCACAGACACGGTCAGAACTGCTCTGCAGTCAGTTTCCTCATCAGGCCCTTCAGCTACACAAATCCTGGACCTGAACCATCTCACACACGAGAGCCGGAAATCAAACATTCACTGCTTGAACCTGCAGGAAATTAAAAGTCCCCGAGCCCGGGAGAACTTTTCCACAGGTCCAACAGACACATGGAAGATGAGAGTGATGTTGGGACTTAGAAGTTGGGTCAGACTCTTTAAGTGGTGAGCAGTAACGTGTGGTCGTCCAGTCTGTGTTCACACCGCGGCGCTGACGTCGCTCTGCCATCTCACACAGTTTCATAAAATCTCACGCCAAACGATTTCCCTTAATTATTAACTTGTTATCGAGCTCGACTTCCAGGATTTTCTGCACGCTGCATGTACGCCGCACATGAGCTTTAATCCGACGCAGCGAAACCTGCCTCGTTATCAGACCTGCTCCTCGCTTTTATTGGAGCCGTGGAAGAGTTCCTAACAGCCTTTAACTCGCACAGCGACGCCAATTACACATGAATGGCCCAATTTTCCAATTACCTTATCACAACGCAGCTTACAGCCAACAACACTGCTGATGAGGTTTACACAGGAACGGTTGCATAATTATGAATCATTACATAAAGCTTATCTGTCCCAGGCATCACGATCTGTGCACTTTTACAGCGTTACTGCAATAAAACCAGGCACCGAGTTCACGGATATTTCTGTCACGGACAACAAGCATCAACATCGAGCCTCCTCTGTGATTAAAATGATTATCAGCCTGATAAATGCAAGACTGCACGAGGACAGGCGGCTCTGCCTGAGGCGACGAGACTTCCTCTAAAGCGCTGAGTCTCGTTCTTGCTGAATAAATGAGACGGATACTCGGATACTCGGATATCGCTGAGTTTTATTGATGATTTGATGAATCAGCATTCAGGATTCTGAGTTTCAAACTGTTTGAAGTGTTGGCGACCTTTCACCCACCCTGGACACGAGATTCAAACTCGTACTTGACCGTGACACGCGGCACAAAGTTTGCGGGTCTGTGATATGTAATCAGTTCAAGATGACCACACGACACCTCAAGGACACTGAAGGTAATCTGATTACCATCTGCACTTTCTGAAGAAAAACATCTCCGGCGTTGCTGCACTCGACCTCTCGACCTCTCAACAGGAAATCTCAAAGACAGAACAGACTCGCCTGGAGGGCTCGACTGAGCGCGCTCTGTGGGCCCAAAGACACCGAGGAGCCCGGCAGAACTCTCTCAGCTCTCTCAGACTGTGTCAGGACGCTGTGAGGCCGCAGTCATCGTCATTATTATCAGGATGAACCACCAAGAAGAAGATTAACAAATCATTTATTCATTCATCGCATCCTGATTCGAGGCAGGAGGTGATGACTGTCCACTACAGCAGTGTGTGTGTGTGTGTGTGTGTGTGTGTGTGTGTGTGTGTGTGTGTGTGTGTACTCACTGGATGAATGTCTATGAAGAGGCCATGCTCTTCCTCTGTTGGATGAAGGCCCTGCACGTAGTCCAGCAGCACCGGATCACCATTGAAGAAGTGAGGATGAGAGATGAAGCACGGAGAGTCTGCAGAGAGTGAACAGAGGTAGCTGCTGTTAGCTGCTGTTAGCTCAGTTTGTTAGCCGGTGCCGCCCGGACTGTGACGTGTACTCACTGTGGCGGCAGCTGCTGACATTCAGCAGACCGGACTGCCTGCAGGGGCAGAAAGCCTTCGTTGGGGGCGTAGTCTGTCCCGTTGGCAAACATGGTTTTAGGTGCGACGTAGCGATAAAGAGGAATCCCCTTCAACTCGCCAGAGCGCTGATAGACCAGCTCCAAGGATCTGAGACAGAAAGCAGTTTGTAACGAAGCAGAAAGAAACTGAGACGAAGAACCGAGGACGATGGAAACATTTTCACCTGCAGGCGTCGGGGCTGTAGAAAGGCAGAGTGGTCTCTTTGGTCATGAAGGGAGGCCACATCTGTCCAGCTGTGCCATTGATCATGTTGCACTGAGGAGTCCGCCAGTAGCTCAGCTGATAACAGAGAGGACAGTCAGGTGAGTCTGAAGAACAAACACGTGATCAGCTGATCAGCGGCGTTGCGTCGACCTCTCACCTCCGTCAGGGCCGTTCCACGAGTCGACTCTGTGGACGTTCCTGATGTCGTCTTTCCCCGTGAAGATGGTGAACAGGCCGGTGTTGGAGTTGTTGAACTGAAGAAAGACAGACGAACATCACACTTCATCTACAAGAGTCACAGCTTTGATCAGTGTTTGTTTTCAAAGTTGGAAACTTTCATGGGAATTTATGGGAATAAACGGAAATAAACTGGGAATTTACCAAACTGAAGGTTGGCCCTTAAAACAGGGAACTTAAATATAGTTGGGGAAAATAGATTTTTAGCATAAAGTTGACTAAAACAACCAGATTTCATGCAGGTAAACTTGAACATCTATACTATGCAGGGCTTATTGAAGCCACGCCCCCTACCTGCACAGGTGATTCCTGCACCTGGACCACACTTTAATATAAACAAAATGTTTGTATTTATATTTGGATGATACAGTTTGTTTAAATTACTCCAAATGTACAGTTCATTCCCATGGAGCTTCCAATCTGGAATATTTCCCAGATTCATTCAACACTCACCTTCAGCGAAGAGGCCAAACTTCCCCGACGACGGCAGCATGCCCGGCAGGTATTTATTGAGGAAATCCACCAGTTTGCTGTCGTAGCCCCACATCAGCTCCCCGACCGTCTTGTTCAGGAAGGGCCCCTCGTTTGAAAGCCTTGAAGGTGGAGCTGATCATTAAACGCACCGCGTAGGGCAAATTCTCCATCATCACCGCTGCACCCTAAAAAACAGACCGATGGGAGTCAAACAGGCGGGCGAGCGACGTGACTGTGAAGAGGGAGGAGGAATAAAGTCTCACCAGCACCAACATGTTTGGAATCATGACGACGTCGGACCTCGTTGCCGACAGACATCGACGGCTCGAAGAAATATTGTCTGTATTCTCTGTAGGACACCGTGTCATTGTCGTGAAATGTGATGTTGTCTTTCTGGATCCGTTTCCTGGACAAAGACAAAAAATATACGTCATGTGTTGGACAGGTGAAGTGTTTTCACAGGACAGGTGAAGTGTTTGCACAGGACAGGTGAAGTGTTTGCACAGGACAGGTGAAGTGTTTTCACAGGACAGGTGAAGTGTTTGCACAGGACAGGTGAAGTGTTTGCACAGGACAGGTGAAGTGTTTTCACAGGACAGGTGAAGTGTTTGCACAGGACAGGTGAAGTGTTTGCACAGGACAGGTGAAGTGTTTGCACAGGACAGGTGAAGGTGTGTCGACACCTGAATCATCCTGGATGTGCCGGCGTGTTTCAGACTTCTCGGTCGGCGGTACGAGCGTGTCGCTCTCCTTAGCGTCGCTCTGGCAGCCTTCAGTTAAACGGTTCATTCTGACTTGCGATCATTTATCTTATCTGGCTTCATCCTCTTTATCGCGTCCGGAGGATTCTGTGTACAACGTGTACTTCGACCCTGAAGCAGGTTTGTTTTGAACAGGTCGCTCAGAGTCGTGCATGTTTCAGAATTCATGTTTCTTAAGTAAACGCAGGATTTACTTCCTGCTGCTAAACGTTCAGATTTACATCTCTGCTGTCTGGCTGAGTGAAGCGGCTCGAGCAGCCTCCGGCTTATTTTAGCAGCTGGTTAAACTCTGAGGCCTCCCTGTAGCTCAGGAACAGAACCAGACAACTCGGCTCGTCTTTCCGTGAATTACTGCTCCTCTTTGACAAAAATCAAGTCTGACAGCAGCGTGCTCCTTTTCAGCATCTCTGTAACTGAATCCAGGTCAGCATAAGGAGAAGTGGAAAAACTAAATGCACAGATTGAACCCCACCCGGACCCCCTCCTTTATAGCACATATGGAAGAGTTACGTAACACGGCTTTGTGTGCCACAACACAGCTATAGGCGGCTGTAAAAACCAGAGCCAAACAGCATGTATAGGGTGACCCGCTCGCTGCATGAGAAGGGCACATCGTGTTCCCAAAGAGCGAGTTTCAGCTGCAGAGAGCGACTCCGCCTCACCAAACCAGCAGCTTCATCCGGCCCGGCCAACGAACGCCTGAATTAAAGCCGGCAGAGACGGAGAGGACGAGCGGGGAATGCGTCTTGCGACACATTTACAGGACGCAGGACAAAGTGTGCTGATAAAAGCTGCGCGTGAGTTTCACCTGCGTACCTGTAAACGTACGTGGCCTCTCTGCTCCCACCATGGGCTTCTCTCTCTCCGCTCAGGATCTCTTTGGGGTTGAGGATGTGGAAGAAGTAGACGGACATGAAGAACGGCACGGGGACGTCCTTCCACATGGTGTACGAGACGGTCGTTCTGCGGGTCGATCACCGTGTTCTGACATGACGAGTGACAAGTTATTTCATTAGAGAGTGAAACGTCCAACCGACAGACCAAAACAACCAAACACGAGAAATAACCAGATCAGAGTTTATTGTGTCTGACTGACGTGTTGACAAGCCGCTTTCATCATCATCGATTCTTCGTTTCTTAAATATTTCAGCTCCTCATGTTTGAATATTTTCTGCTGTCTTCAGTGTAAACTGAATCTTTGACACTGATCGACACCAAAAAACTTTGATTCATTGAGGAAATGATCAAACACAGAATGAAAACAATTGTTAATCATCAGCTTCGTGCACGTGCTCTCTCAGTTCATGAGCTTTATTTAATTTGCCGCGTTTCCTCATTCCAGCATCATTTCTGTTCACAGTCTGTCGATTAATCTGTCAATCATTTTATGGACTAAAATTGTTTTTTGGTTCATAAAATGTCAGAAAATGTTTCTTAGAGCTCGAGGTGACGTCCTCCGACTCTCTAAACTAAACTCTTATTATATTATGTAAACAGCTGGTGACTGATTTAATATTTGACATGGTGATGAAGTCCATCATCATCATCATCATCATCAAACAATCATCAAACTCTGAAGAGCTTCAATTCTCAATTATGAAAATTAAAATTTCCAATTATCTTTCTATTGTTCAGACAAAATATTTGAAGTCTTCATGATGCTCGTTATGTAACGATTATGTTTGTGTATCATTACTGAGGTTGTAGTTTACGGAGAGCTGTTTCTAATATTATGACCAAAACCACGAGGACAAATTATTATTATTAATTATTATTATAATAATAACTTGTTACACTGTTCACTGCTCGCATGCTGAGCTGGTCAGTTCTTCTCGGTACATAAAGTACATGAAGTACTGCAGGTGCACACGCACACGCACACGCACACACACACACACACACACACACACACACACACAGGTGTCAGTTCTGCTCAAACAAACAAACCTTCAGCAGGTGAGCTGACCTCAGGTGAAGCTGAGACAGGAGTGATCATCACTGATCTGATGATCATAATAATAATAATAACATAAAGTCTGACAGTCTGCTGTATTCTGTCCATCGCTGCTGGCTCAGGTGTGCTGCTCACCTTTAGCTGCTCACCTTTAGCTGCTCACCTGTCTGCACACAAACTATGAGCAGCTCGTTTACCTGCGCGTGCTTTGTTTTGCTCACGTGGTTTCAAACTTGAGCAGGTTCGGCTGCTTACCTTCACGATCTGGTCGTCGATGATAATCGGACCCACAAACACCAGAACCCAGCCCGAAGAACACCGCGAGCGCTCCCGCCACCACGAACCCGACGGCGACTCTGGACCGGTTAACAGCCATGCTAGCTCTGTTAGCCCTGTTAGCTCTGTTAGCTGTGTTAGCTTACTGACAGGTGCAGTTTGTAGTTTGTTTGTAGCCGTGAAGCTAACACGGCTAACACAGTCTGTCAGCATGGATCAGCAGCTGTTTGTTTGTCTGACCGGCTTCATCGATTGTTGCCGTATTTATAGTCTGCCGGCCACGCCCCCTCCTCCGAGCTGCGCGGGGGATTCTGGGACTTGAAGTTTTTACACAAACTCCGAGATTTTTCAAAGAACAGCTGATTTAACGTCATTTTTATTTATTATTTACTCGTTTTTGTGTGAAATGAGTCCATACACGGATTTCTACAGTCTGATTCAGAAGCTCCCTAAAAGTTTTTAAAGTATTTTTGATTTCTGAAAATCATCTTGTTGCTTCACGACCTCCCAGGGGGTCCCGACCCCCACTTTGGGAACCAGTGGTCTGATTTACTTTATTTCTAGTTCCATTTTTTTTTACATACCGCACTTTTAACAGTTTTGAGGTACTTCACTTGAGTATTTTCACTTTATGCCTCATGTGCTGCACAGTATTAAGAATACTACAGTATTGCTGCACTGATGTGTGACATGTTTTTCAAAATAAAACCTTACATACAAAAAAATATGATCAGTTTAGAAAATAAAATGCGTTTTTATGAATTAAAGTGTCCTTTAAAAATACAAGAGTGAATCCTCAGAGAGACGAAACCTTTATGACATCATCATCATCATCATCACCATTATTATTATTATTATTATTATTAACTTTATTAACCCAGTGAACCGATTAAAATGTTCCCTCATCTCATCGATATCGAGTCACAGTGAGCTTCATGTTCAGTCATTAAGAAGCTTCTGTTTCCCTGATGGCAGGATGGAAAATGGAATTTAATTAAGCAGTAAAATGACCTCGTGGCTCAGAGTGAGGTTAAATTTTAACTTCTTTATCCATAAAGTTTCGAAATAATTAACCACGTGATTCAAAACAACCAAACAAAACATGAATATTAAGAAGAAGCAGTAAAACTCTCTGAAGTCTTGTCATTTAACACTGCGGGTGACACATTAACATCAGTTAAGAGTGTGTATATGCAAATGAGAGACTTCAGTGTGTCTCTGAGGAGAACAACAGCACGAACACACAAATGAGATACAGATGCAAATATGAGGTGAAGTTTGAATGCGCGCCTACCTTCACCGTGCTGAAGAAGTTTGTTACATAATATAATGATGATCAATAAAAGCTGCTAAAGACAAAGCAGGTGAGGTTTAACAGTAATGAGCTTTAATGAATGATTCTGGTACCTTGATGATTTGGTCGTTCATCACCGCCGGTCCAACAAACAGAAGAACAACTGCTCCGAAAAACACGGTGGCAGTCCCTGCGATAATAAATCCCAGAGCCACGGTAGCTTTAGTGACGCCCATGACTTTAATATCTGCACAACAAGCTGAAGTCTGGATGATACTTTAATGTCCAGCCATGAGCAGTGATGGATGCAGAGGAGGCTGCAGGCAGGAGTGCGGGCCGGTTTATAGTCTGCACACCTCCTCCTCCTCTCCTCCTCCTCTCCTCCTCCTCCTCCTCCTCCTCCTCCTCTCCTCCTCAGTTTGAGGGGGCGTGCCGCACATTTTGTGCTTTTTCATGCTAAATTTCAGACAAAGTCCGAAAGAAGTAACGTTGCAGTCAGATGACAGCTCGTCATCAACACAAACATGTTGAAATCCTCCAGTGGTCCAAAGTTACTCATGTGTTTTAAATACAATAAATTAATAAATCTTTATTCTATGTTAACATCTGTGACCTCCTGTTGATCCACACTGACCTGTGATCAGGTGAACGGTGTCTCTGTCTCCAACTATTTCACTGATTCTGGTGAAACTGGATCAGATTTTATGGAGAAAATGTTTTCTGGTTTTCCCTCTGATGTCCTCCGGCTGCTCCGCCTCAACTCTCTGTGATTTACAGAGTTTATGATGGACAGTGAAGTAAACGGCTGACAGCTGGAGCTGCTGTTAGCTGCTGTTAGCTCAGTCTGTTAGCTGCTGTTAGCTCATGTTAGCTCAGTCTGTTAGCTGCTGTTAGCTCAGTCTGTTAGCTGCTGTTAGCTCATGTTAGCTCATGGTAGCTCAGTCTGTTAGCTGCTGTTAGCTCAGTCTGTTAGCTGCTGTTAGCTCAGTCTGTTAGCCGCTGTTAGCTCATGTTAGCTCAGTCTATTAGCTGCTGTTAGCTCATGTTGTTAGCTGCTGTTTGCTCTTGTTAGCTCAGTCTGTTAGCCGCTGTTAGCTCATGTTAGCTCAGTCTATTAGCTGCTGTTAGCTCATGTTAGCTCAGTCTGTTAGCTCGGTCTGTTAGCCGCTGTTAGCTCAGTCTGTTAGCTCTTGTTAGCTCGGTCTGTTAGCCGCTGTTAGCTCAGTCTGTTAGCTGCTGTTAGCTCAGTCTGTTAGCTGCTGTTA
Source organism: Nibea albiflora (assembly GCA_014281875.1). NCBI lineage: Eukaryota > Metazoa > Chordata > Actinopteri > Sciaenidae > Nibea > Nibea albiflora. The sequence continues at coordinate 20,913,155 of CM024803.1, forward strand.
GCTCAGTCTGTTAGCTGCTGTTAGCTCAGTCTGTTAGCTGCTGTTAGCTCAGTCTGTTAGCCGCTGTTAGCTCAGTCTGTTAGCTGAATAGTTGACATTAATGTCATTCAAACTTCAGGAAAGGTTCCACCTGTAGTTGTAGCCTTCAAAGATCTGCAGAGATTCCCACTTTAGAAAACCACCTTCACCTTTGTCATCAGGAACGCTGCAACTTTCCCAAACTTCAACAATCAGACGTTTTCTTGGTAAGATAGAAATCTGATGCAGAGAGGTCTGTTGGCATCTGATGGTGAGTAATCATGAAATTGGAACGTTTTGCGTGGTGTCCAATACATTTCCACCTATTGTCTCTATGAAGGCCGTGATAACCCCTCCATGAATGCTGCTACCATGTTGTGTTTTTTCCGTTTTTTGACTAAACTCTCGGGGGTGTCCTCGCCTGGAGGTGAAGCTGTGCCAAAATGTTTCATGAGACTACTTCATAAATCATAAATGAACCACCAGCATGCAGAGTACAGACAACGCTCGCACAGTCACAGTTACAGTGCTAACACGGTAACGTTTAGCAGGTCTGATGTCTCCTGTGGTCACTATCTTAGTTTGACGCGTTAGCACATGAAGATTTCCTTTTGAAACTTCAACACAATGTTCTTGCTGTCTGTGCAGGACTGACGAGGGGAAGCTAACTATTTATATACTATAAATACTACAAATAAATCATTTAGCAGCTGTGATCTTCCAAAGTTAATCACAGCCGTGCTGATGATCAGAATAACGTCACGACCTCGAGTGTTAGATTGTTTTCTTGGTTGTTTCTTGTTATTTCTCTTTGCATTACGCAATAATGTTCATCTCTGACAGACGGCGACATATGATGAGCGTTAATATGTGAGGAGTGATACGTGCAGTTAAAGGTCTCAGTGCGGTTATTCTCTATATCAGCACACAGACAAAACCTAACTATAAAAACAATGCATTGAATCAACGTTGCTCAACAT
>CM024803.1:20914252-20978370 GCA_014281875.1 Nibea albiflora
CGCCCGCCTCAGGAACTCCAGCGTGGCAGCTCCACCCACCGCTGTGCTGTACTGAATATGTAATGAGACGAAACTACGTGACGACTTTCATAAACACTTCATACATGTGATGTCAGCGATGACGTCATGGGGCGGAGTCTGACCTCCTTCAGAGATCCTCCATCAGAGAGCAACAGCTGATGAGCCAGAGCGTTGATCTCCAGAGTGAAACGGAAATGAGGCGCCAAGAGCTGAAAAAAGTACCACAAACAGTAACAGTCACACCTACAGTACTTCTAAAGTACCACAAACAGTACCACAGTCACACCTACAGTACTTCTAAAAGTACCACAAACAGTACCACAGTCACACCTACAGTACTTCTAAAAGTACCACAAACAGTACCACAGTCCAACTACAGTAATTCTAAAAGTACCACAAACAGTACCACAGTCACACCTACAGTACTTCTAAAAGTACCACAAACAGTACCACAGTCACACCTACAGTGGTACTCTGATTACCTTGTAGAGAGGGTGCACCATGGGAAAGTTGCGAAGCGTTGCCATGGCAAAGAGCTCTGACATCACATGTGTGCGCAGGAAGTGAGAGCGCAGCTCGTGATCTGTGAAGTCTGCCGAACGCACAAAAGTTTTTGCCGTCAGCCAATCAGCTTCCAGATCCTGAGGACGAAGACCGGGTTGGATTCGCCAGGTGACTGCTTCAGTAGGAAAGAGGAGATGAGGAAGGAGGTGAGACATGAAGAAACAAACAAAAAGTCTGTGTGAGGTGTGAAACATGCTAGCAAACTTTGTAAATCTCCAGGTCAGAGGTCGCGTGGGGTTTACCTGGATGGCGATGGGCAGCAGTTGGTTGTGAGCGTTGAGGTGCAGCAGGATGAGCGGCGCCGTCAGGTAGTTCTGCTTCCCGTTGACCGTGTTAGCTGTGAGAGCGTCCAGCAGCCGATAATCCACCAAGAACATATTTCCTCTCTGCAGGAACATGAGAACATCAGGATGTCAGAGAAAACAGAGATAAGTTGAGGAGCAGACAGATATTTCTTTTTCAAGCTTTATTGGATAGAAACAGCTGATCAGTGTCAGGAATGTGGAGAGAGAGAGAGAGACGGGGGGGAATGACGTGGAAAGAGACTGAGACAGAGAGACGGAGACAGTAGGCGTTTAAACGCGGCGAGCTTCTTGATGAGGAGTCATGACAATGACTGAAATCAAAGAATCACCTCCATTTCCTGACAGAGGCTGGCTCCGGGCCCCAGCGACGCCCCCACCGTCTCCTCGGTAACGGCCATGTTGGGCGGGACTTCTGTGCAGCGGCGAATCAGAGTCGGGTTGGCTCCGTTCAGGAACTGATGTCCGAAGAACCAGTCCTCCCTCCAGAGATGCTCCACCAATCCTGATGCACGACAAACAGGAAGTCAGGGGGCGGGGCACAGGAAGTACATCACTCCACCACAATAAAATATTCTAAATATTTATATTCTAATATATCAGAATATTAATTTAGAATATTTAAATGAACAGCTGTCTCACTGCTGGTAGGGGTCCTGGTCCACTGGCAGAGCTGATGGATCTGATGAAAACTGGACCAACGGTGCTGAAAGCTCAGGAAGCTCTGAAGACTCAACTCCACCAGCCTGAACACAGCAGAGACCATCAGAGACCAGCAGAGACCAACAAAGACCAGCAGAGACCAGCAGAGACATCAGAGACCAGCAGAGACCAGTAGAGACCAGCAGAGACCATCAGAGACCAGCAGAGACCAGCAGAGACCATCAGAGACCAGCAGAGACCAACAAAGACCAGCAGAGACCAGCAGAGACCAGCAGAGACCAGTAGAGACCAGCAGAGACCAGCAGAGACCAGCAGAGACCATCAGAGACCAGCAGAGACCAGCAGAGACCAACAAAGACCAGCAGAGACCAGCAGAGACCAGAAGAGACCAACAAAAACCAGCAGAGACCATCAGAGAACAACAGAGACCATCAGAGACCATTAAAGACCAGCAGAGACCAACAGAGACCAACAAAGACCAGCAGAGACCATCAGAGACCAGCAGAGACCAACAAAGACCAGCAGAGACCAACAAAGACCAGCAGAGACCAACAAAGACCAGCAGAAACCATCAGAGACCATTAAAGACCAGCAGAGACCAACAGAGACCAACAGAGACCATCAGAGACCAGCAGAGACCAACAGAGACCATCAGAGATCAGCAGAGACCAACAGAGACCAACAGAGACCAACAGAGACCATCAGAGACCAGCAGAGACCAACAGAGACCATCAGAGACAATTAAGACCAGCAGAGATCAGCAGAGACCAATAGAGACCACCAGAGACCATTAAAGACAACAGAGACCATCAGAGACCATTAAAGACCAGCAGAGACCAACAGAGACCATCAGAGACCATTAAAGACCAGCAGAGACCATTAAAGACCAGCAGCAGAGACCAACAGAGACCATTAAAGACCAGCAGAGACCAACAGAGACCATTAAGACAGCAGAGACCAACAGAGACCATCAGAGACCATTAAAGACCAGCAGAGACCAACAGAGACCATCAGAGACCATTAAAGACCAGCAGAGACCAACAGAGACCAACAGAGACCATCAGAGACCATTAAAGACCAGCAGAGACCAACAGAGACCAACAGAGACCATTAAAGACCAGCAGAGACCAGGTTGTTGGACGTACACATTGCTGACAGTCAGAATCATGTCAGTTGCCTTGGATACGGAGAATCGAGCTTCAGCAGGAAGTGACATGATGTCATCAGCCTTCAGTGTCTCTGGGAGACCGTTGTCATAGAAACTCCACCTCCAAAATAAAAATACAAAGTGTTGTAAGATTTACGAGTATCCTTTGCAAGAACTGAATACAATATTCATTAGTATATTTTCATTAGCGTACAATACCATGCAAATAAGAATTGTTGTCCTGATGTGGCCTTTTGCTTTATGCTTTATTTATTTTGAGTTTATCGTACATGCTTGAAGGAAGAGGGTGAGGTCATGTGGTTCATGGTTACCGATATGTTCGACGGCGCTCCGTCAGCTCGTTGACTCTCTGATCCAGTTGGAGAGGTTGGACGTCGTTAAAAACAAATTTGGCTTCAGAAAAAAAAGAAACTTTAAACGAAAACAACAGAATTCTTATCACTGATTTTATTTTGAAATTATTTTGTCACCGACCAATCGAATCCCTCAGAGCCAGCGAGGTCGAGCGGCTGACAAATCGGTAGCAGGGGAACAACGAGACTCCGCCCTCCGGCGTTGTCACGACAACCTTCGAACAAAACCAGATGCTGGCTGTGGTGGGCGGGGCTTCCAGATGAACCAATAGCAGAGGTCCGAGGCTGATGGGACAGTGAACCATGTATTCTGCCTGGCGACAGGTTTTAAATATGTAAATGAGCACATGGAATGAAATAAATTACAATATTCATCATTAATATCTCAGACAGGAAGTTTACTTTTTCTTTGGTGGATTTGCAGCAGAAACATGAATTCTTTAAAAGTCGACAAATCTGAAAAATCAAAACAAACAAGTTAAACCAGAATCATGAAAACTGAATGTCGGTCAGTCGAGGGTTAATGATGCTTGTCATCACTCACAAATCTCTCAGCCAATGGGACGCGCTCACTGGCCCCTCTGCTGCCGACCAGTTGGATGACGGTTCGATGGGCGTTGCCGGAGAGGAACATGTGTTCCTGATACACGACGACACGGTATATCACCATGGCAACTGCACAGAATGAATATTAAATATCAACATTCATATCAGGGGGCTGCTGCAGAGCGGGCTGAGCCTCTGAACACCTCTGCCAGGTGAGCTAACCAGCGCCCCCCGATGAAAAGGACAACAAGCTCCAACTAAACACGCACACTGTCCTCCACCTCTTTAATCTACTAAGATGGAGGCATGCTGCACCACCACCAACACTCAGAGACGTTACGTCGAGAAAGAAATCCTTTGAAATCCTAAATACTTCCTGAAATACTGAACCAGTTCATCTCTGAATTCATTTTTCATCATTAATTGATTGACGCTGTCATACAAACTCTGACTTCTAACCTTTCCTTCAATACTTCACTGTTGATCACATTGTTACAAACACACCATGAAGGTACACACACTCACACACACCTGACTGATGATCAGACACATATGGTCTCCATGTGTACTGCAGTACTGAGGACACTGATGTAGCAGGTGTAGCAGGTGTAGCAGTACTCACCTGGATGAAGTCCTGGAGGTCTCAGTCACACTGAGAGAGATCCTCGTCTGTCGGCTTATTTAAATATTTAGTTTTCACATTTTTGCAAAGTTCAACAGAGAAGCTGCGAGTCGATCATACCTCTGATTAATTATTAATACACTCACTGATAATCTGTTCATGCTGCACCTGCAGATGGAGCGAGAACAGGAGGTGGAGGAGCATGAGGAGTATATCTGCTGGTTCTCCTTCTGATGTCCCCGTCACTCATCTGGTAGCTACACCTTAGCTCAGTTAGCTGCACAGCTACGTCAGCTGACTGAAACTGAGCCAAACCTGTCGGTCCTGGTCCAGATTCATCCAGGTGTGCCGTCACGTATGATGTCACATGTCATGTAGTCATGTATGTCAGGTGTGAGGGCTCTGATTAAAGCACACAATTTACTATGAAGGCAGGTTTTATTAACGAGCTCATTAATATTTTCATTAAGGCAACATGTACAGCTATGAACAGGAAGTGGGTGTGTCCTGATGCGACCTGTGGGCGTGGCCTCAGCCTCACAGTTTGGCCTTATTCATGCGGTTCATGAGTTTCTCCAGTTTGAGGGCGAGCGTCATGTCTCCTCTGATCTGCAGCTTCCCCGACATGAAGGCCAGCGTCGGCTTCATCTTCCCTGAAACAGCACCAACACACGCCTGTTACCATGGAAACAACAACAACGCTAAATCCACCACAGTAACATGACGAGAGCTCACCTGCAAACATCTTGCTGAAGACGGTGGAGTCCATCGTCATGACGACATCAGCTTGACAGGCGGCTGACCCTGACCCGTGCTGCCAGAACCACTCTTCAGGTCCAGAAACCAAACGCCCTCGTGCTCTCCTTATATGGACAAAGACATGTTAATGACACGCCCACATGGTTTCCTTATATGGAAATCACACCCCTGCTGTCACCTGATAGGTTGAACTGATAAATGCCCTGCGTCGACTTGACAACGTCTTCGTTGATGGCTCCTTTGATGGCGTCAAATGTGCTTCCTATTGGTCCGCTGGAAGTGGGCGTGTCTGTTGGTTTGGTCGTCTCTATAATGTGAAGACAAAAACATGTTTGAGTGGACAGCAGGAGGCGCCGGTGAGACGCCTGAAGACACAGTGTACACCATGAACTACTGGAAACATCATACTGACCACAGTGTTTGGAGAAGTACCAGTCGAATCATGAGGATTTAGAGCAGTACTTCAGTCTCAGAGGTAAATGTACAAGCACTTGTAGTATTTACAGTATTTGGAGTATTTACAGTATTTGGAGTATTTACAGTATTTGGAGTATTTACAGTATTTGGAGTATTTGGAGTATTTACAGTATTTGGAGTATTTACAGTATTTGGAGTATTTACAGTATTTGGAGTATTTACCGTGTAGCTCCGGCATTTTCTCGAGTGCAGAATCCAGGAAGTAGTCTGGCAGCAGGGGGTGACCTGTCCACCAATCAGAGGGCATGTTAAGTACCACTTGATAGTGCGTGTGAATGTTAGCCTTAGCTCACTTAGCATGCTACAATAGCCTTAGCTCACAGCTCGCTCTCACCTGGTTGGACGGCGTACTGGTCGAAGTCGTGGACTCCCTGCTCCTTCAGGACGTCCTCATCCACCAGGAAGTGACCTGTGTAGTCCTTCGGCTGGGACAGGATGGCGTAGGCGGCGTCTGCCATGATGTCGGCTGTACGACACTGCTTCCCAATGTCCTCTCCGCCGAGCATCGACATGGCTGCCGTCTGGATCGCTACGGCAACAGCACAGCGGTCAGAGCAGGGTTAGAGTCACAGAGAGCGTGTGAGCAGTCTGTTAGCACGCTAACAGTTAGCCACTGACCAGTTTTAGGCCAGAGGGCGTTGACCGCAATTTGACCTCTGAACTCTTCGGACATTCCCAGGACGCACATGGACATGCCGTACTTCGCCATCGTGTACGCTGAAAATGAAACGACGTACGTTATTACTGCACAGGTGCATGATGGGATGCTGACTGGTTGGTTGCTATGGTTACCGGTGTGGTTCTTGAACCAGATGGGGTTGAGGTTGAGCGGCGGTGCCAGGTTCAGGATGTGTGGACTGCGACTCTTCAGCAGGTGAGGGATGACGAGCTTAGACCTGCCGCAAACACACACTCGTTACCTCGGCTCGTTAGGAACAGGTAGACCCGTGTGTGAGTGTGTGAGTGGGTGTGTGCGCGTGTGTGTCCGTACGTCAGGTACGTTCCTCTCAGGTTGATTCCCAGCATCAGGTCGACCTTCTTCATGGGCGTCTCCAGAGTTCCTGTCAGACTGATGGCGCTGGCATTGTTCACCAGGATGTCGATTCCTGCCAATCATAAACGAGCACAGCGATGATGTCACTGCCGTGTGGTGAGACGCTCTGACCTCAGGTCTGTTTTAAACACGACGTACCTCCAAACTTGTCGACAGCTTTCTGAACAGCTTCTCCAATCTGCTGCTCGTCACGGATGTCGACAACACACGCCAATGCTTTCCCGCCAGCCGCCTCCACTGAGACAGGAAACAGGAAATGGAGTTAAATCAAATGACATCATGCATGACATCACGTGTGGCTGCCGGTCCTGGTGACATCACAGGACATGTGATCAGGTTGTGGGCGGAGCAGATGACTGACCCCATGGACTTCACCCTGTTGATGTTTGGAGACGGTCCAGACTCACCTGAACCTGTCTACCCAACAGAACAGGTGAACAGTCCGCGCCTCACCACAGACGGCAGTCAGCTGTTAAGAGACGCAGGCCGGCTCAGGTGTGTCAGTGGCGGGCTCACCTTCCTGAGCGGCTGAGTAGATGGTTCCTGGTAGTTTGGGGTGTGGCACGGCGGTCTTGGCGGCGATGACGACATTGGCTCCATCTCTGGCAGCTTTCAGGGCGATGGCCTTCCCGATCCCTCGACTCCCGCCGGTGACGAAGAGCGTGCAGCCGGCTAACTTCCTGTGACACAGAAAGGGGGAGGAGTTAGCTGTCACACTCATTCAGACCGCTATGCTAAGCTAGGCTAACCGATCACCTCAGAGTGTCACATTAAATAAAGTCGAGATATGTTGACTATGTTGATTTTGTTCCCCTGATGAGCCACGACGGCAGACTGCTGCAGGACAAACAGCTCGGCCCTGAACGTGGAGAAAACCTTCAGGAGGAGGCGATGGTGCGCGCCGCGATCCACATCGATGAGACTGCTGTGGAGGTGGTCCAAGAAATAAAGTTCTGGGGGTTCATGACGACCTGTCCTGGACAGGACCGGACCTGAGGTTAGCTGGATGGACTGTTTTACACCTCTACCTGCCGTTCAGGAGCTGAAGGCACCATCAGAGACTCCACCCACCCGGCCACAGCCCGCGAGGCTTCAGAACTTCCACCTCAGAACCAAACTAATCCTCAAATCAGACTTCTCAGTTCATTTATTCTGTGGTGTTTTTGCTTTGCTGTACAGTGCACTGCGACAACGAGGAAGTCTTGAATCTTGAGTCTTGAGTCTTGAATCTTGAGTCTCGAGTCTTGAATCTCGAGTCTTGAATCTCGAATCTTGAGTCTTGAATCTTGAGTCTCGAGTCTTGAGTCTCGAGTCTTGAATCTCGAGTCTTGAATCTTGAATCTTGAGTCTTGAATCTTGAATCTCGAGTCTTGAATCTTGAGTCTTGAATCTTGAATCTTGAGTCTTGAATCTTGAGTCTTGAATCTTGAATCTTGAGTCTTGAATCTTGAGTCTTGAGTCTTGGACTGAGGGGCTGAGCCGGCTCTCTCTGCCCACACCGAGGCGGTTTTCTGGGGCACAGGTCAGCGTGCACGGAGGACTGAGTCCAGCTCTTCACGCAGAGGTCAACCTTCATGTGCGGGGTTTGAACCAAGAACCTCCCGCTGCTGCGGCCTGTCGGAACTTTTTAAACCTCTCTGATGAACGCTCCGGTTCGGGCCGGACCCGCCGGACCTGTGACGTGTGACGGACGTGTGTCGGAAGCACTCACCCTGTGTTCTGCAGCATGGTTCGGTGACGGTTCGGTGCAGCTCGGTGCGGAACAATAACAGGTCGTCTTCCCCACCTTTCACCCACTTATGAGACGCTCGGGACAACCGGATGTTACGTGACTCAGGCTCTACGCTGCTTCCGGTTTTCAGCCAAAGATTGTCGCGGGTCGTTGAGATACGTCACTGCTGCGGATCGCGGGCTTCGTTATCACGCAGGTGTTTTTTATTTTTACGTCTTAATGATGGTTAGCATTCTTTTGCTGACGTCATTACGTCCTTCTCTCGGGTTGGACGTTTGACGGTTCACAGCGCCCCCCTGCGTCCAGGTGTGTGTAACGTTTTAGGACGCATCCTGTCCTCGTCCAGCCGACACACACACACACACCTCACCAGTGTGTAAGACAAAAGTCATCGAAGGTGTGTGTGTGTGTGTGTGTGTGTGTGTGTGTGTAAATCAGTTTTTAAACGTGTGAAAATGTTTCTGATTTGTCCCGCTGCAGTAACTCAAAACTGTTTTATAATGAATGATCACAAAACGTTATTAACGCATAAAAAGGAATTTTCTTTTAAAACTAAATTTATTTTTTTACACATTTTTTCATGAATCACCCATATCACATATATGTGTGTGTTTATAGAAATATATATACAAATCTGTGTATAAATGTATATATACTGTATATATATGTGTGTACATTTATAACTATAGTATATATTAAATTAATTAAATGTCAACATATTTTATTTTATTAAATCTTTATTTTTTAATCAAACGTGACGTCATCTTTATTGATCTCCATCTCCGAGGCGTGTCCGCACCAGCCGCCATGTTGTCCCGTGACGTCACCAAACGGGAAGTGAGCTCGTTGTTCTCCATGGTGGCTGCCTGGCTGCGGCTGCTCGCGGAACCAAAACAACTCTTCCTCTCCTCTTCATCCTCCTCTTCCTCCTCGCGGACCATGGACGGGTGAGCGCGGGAAAACCGACCCGAACCTCCCCCGACATTCCCGCCGCTGTTTTTCCTCCCTTCCTTCCCCCCTCCGCGTTTCCTTGGTGACTGAACCGCACCTGCGCGAGCCTCTGGCGTCAACCCGTCGCTCGTGTTTGTTGTTGTTTACCTGTTTACGGAAACATTTTCCCGCCACAGATGCACCTCTCCTGTGCCCCGCGTTACATTTTCCCGCTCATCGCGCGCTGTTTGTCGCTCGTGTTTCTTTTTTTCTGGGTTTGTTTTGGTTCAAAGTGTCGCGAGCGAGGAGTGACGATTCAGCGACGAGGTTTGATTGGCTGAAATCTCGCGATAACTGCACATACATTGAGAACACTGTATACCAGAAGTGACATGTTTTGTAGTTTTGTTGTTAATAGAACTACAAAAAAAAACGGATGAGTTCCTTCAACCCTGAAGCGATTAACGATTAGTCGATCGATCGGTGTCGGCCATCGATTAACTGATTAATTAAGTTAATTAAATGAATGAATGAATCACTGTCATCAGATTTAAGGTTTCTGTGTCTCCTATGACATCATTGAGGTCCACTTCCTGTCTGTTCTCAGGAATCAGTGTTTACTTCCTCCATCAGCTGCTCTGCGAACATGAGCACCTCCAACCTGTCCACAGGTGAGCCCCGCCCCTCTCTCTCAAACCCCTCCCCTAGTGTGAGGGAGTACAAGTACTCACAGTACTGCAGTGTTTGTACTCTGACTCTGTCTGTCCACAGTGGATGGCACTGATAGGCTGTGTGTTTCTGAGCGTGCTCAGTGCGTCCCGTCTCGGGTCCTTCACCTGCGTCAGCTTCCTGTTGACATCTCTGAGCAGGAAGTGCTCGCTCTGGCACTTCCTTTCGGTCGAGTTAGTAAGCTGATAACGCTAAAGGCCAAAAAACAGGTAACAGTTTTTTTGTTTGTATAAAAATATAATAATAATAATAATAATCGTATGTCTAATATATAAAATCTGAAATGTGCTGTAGGGTTTTTTAGAGATGGCGTCGGAGGAAGCGGCTGTGTCCATGATGAACTACTACACCTCAGCCCCGCCCACCGTCAGAAACCAGCCAATCTTCATTCAGTACTCCACCCACCGTGAGCTCAAGACTGACAACCTGACCAATCAGGTGAGGAGCAGAGAAATTAAAGAGCCAGTGACGTAATCTTTACATTTTATTTAAAATCATTACTGAGACGAGTTAACCTCTTAAAAATCAGTAAATGAAATGAAATACATTTTTAAAAACATGTTGTCGACAGAGGGTGCCGCTGCAAGCCATTAGCGCAGCAGCAATGCATTCTGGGACCATGGTGTCAGCAGCAGAGGGTCGCGGCTTCGGTCCCGGTCAGAGTCCCGTCCTGAGAATCATCGTGGAGAATTTATTCTACCCGGTGACCCTGGAGGTCCTGCAGCAGGTCGCTCACCTGTGCTCTGTTATTGTTATTATGTATGAGGCTCCTGTCTGCGTTCTGATTGGTCCGTGTTGTTTCAGATCTTCAGTAAGTTCGGCTCCGTGTTGAAGATCATCACGTTCACCAGAAACAATCAGTTTCAGGCTCTGCTGCAGTTCAGTGACGCCGCGCACGCTCAGCACGCCAAGGCGGTGAGTCACCACAAGCAGACTGAACGTCACAGCTGATGGAGCTCTGGTCCAATCAGGTGTGAGCTGTCTGTCTTCCTGTCTTTCAGTCTCTGGACGGTCAGAACATTTATAACGGCTGCTGCACGCTGAGGATCGACTTCTCCAAACTGAGCGCGCTCAACGTCAAGTACAACAATGACAAGAGCCGAGATTTTCACCAGAGCCGACCTGCCCACGGGAGAGCTGGACCCCGCCACCGCCGCCTTCGGTAACGAGCGCGTACACTGACGTCAGACTGATGGACTCAACACAGCACATTAATGAATAAACACGCTGATGTGTGTGTGTGTGTCACAGGTGTAGCTCTCCCTCCCTATGGAGCAGCAGCTTTCCCGCCCACCTTCCACCAGCACACAGGTGAGACGTCTGGACCCTGAAACTGTTTTCAACATCAAACAGGAAGTACGGTAACCAATCAGTTCTTTGGTCCTCAGGTCTGTCCATGGCAGCCGTCCCCGGCTCCTTGGTGTCGCCTCCTCGTGTCTCCCTGCAGGTGGCGCCCCCTGCTGTCCACTCTGTGCTGCTGGTTTCCAACCTGAACCCAGAGGTCTCACACACACACACACACACACACACACACACACACTGACCAATCAGCTCAGTGCTCTGGACTAACTATGAACCCGTTTGTCTCTGCAGAGCGTCTCGCCGCACGTCCTCTTCATCCTGTTCGGTAAGAAACCTCCAAACACGGATGATCAGCTGAGCCGTCACGTGTGTGTAACATGTATGTTCAACGTCCACGTGTGTGTTTTCAGGTGTTTATGGGGACGTTCAGAGAGTGAAGATCCTCTTCAACAGAAGGAGAACGCTCTGGTTCAGATGAGCGACGCCACGCAGGCTCAGCTCGGTCCGACACATCCACACATGATTCATTTAAATATTTAATTAATTAATTATTCATTAAATAATTGATGATTGAATTAATGAAGACATGTTTAGTGTAACGTTCAGAAAACGTCTGTAAAACGTGTTCTGTCCTTTTCCCGTCAGCGATGAGTCACCTGAACGGCCAGCGTCTCCATGGTAACGTGATCCGGGTGATGCTGTCCAAACACCCGGTGGTGCAGCTGCCTCGAGGGGGGGCGGGGCAAGAAGAGCAGGCGCTGACTCGGGACTTCTCAGGCTCCGCCCTCCACCGCTTCAAAAAACCAGGATCCAAAAACTTCAACAACATCTTCCCCCCGTCCGCCACGCTGCACCTGTCCAACATCTCGTAAGACTCCGCCTCCTGTCCATGCTCTCATCTGATTGGTTGTCTGGGTGACATTAATGCTCTCCACTGATTGGTCGGCACTAATGTCCTCGTGGTCTTTGTCTCACAGCTCTTCGGTCAGCGAGGACGACCTGAAGGAATTATTCTCCTCCAGTGGCTTCACAGTGAAAGCCTTCAAGTTTTTCCAGTGAGTGACAACCTGTCTGTCCTCTGTCTGTCTGTCCTCTGCCTGTCTGTCCTCTGTCTGTTTGTCCTCTGCCTGTCTGTCCTCTGTCTGTCTGTCCTCTGTCTGTCTGTCCTCTGTCTGTCTGTCCTCTGCCTGTCTGTCCTCTGCCTGTCTGTCCTCTGTCTGTCTGATGAGTCTGGCTCCTTCTGGTCATGTGTTTGATGATGTCACTTCCTCTGCTGTCACAGGAAGGACAGGAAGATGGCGCTGATGCAGCTGGCGTCAGTGGAGGAAGCCATTGAAGCTCTGATTGCTCTGCACGACCACCAGCTGGACCACAACCAGCACCTCCGAGTGTCCTTCTCCAAGTCCACCGTCTGTCCCCGAGTGTCCTCCTCCGAGTCCACCGTCTGACCTCCGAGTCCACCGTCTGACCTCCGAGTGTCCTCCTCCGAGTCCACCGTCTGTCCCCGAGTGTCCTCCTCCGAGTCCACCGTCTGACCTCCGAGTGTCCTCCTCCAAGTCCACCGTCTGACCTCCGAGTCCACCGTCTGACCTCCGAGTGTCCTCCTCCGAGTCCACCGTCTGTCCCCGAGTGTCCTCCTCAGAGTCCACCGTCTGACCTCCGAGTGTCCTTCTCCGAGTCCACCGTCTGTCCCCGAGTGTCCTCCTCCGAGTCCACCGTCTGTCCCCGAGTGTTCTCCTCCGAGTCCACCGTCTGACCTCCGAGTGTCCTCCTCAGAGTCCACCGCCTGTCCTCCAAGTCCACCGTCTGACCTCCGAGTGTCCTTCTCCGAGTCCACCGTCTGTCCCCGAGTGTCCTCCTCCGAGTCCACCGTCTGTTCCCGAGTGTCCTCCTCCAAGTCCATCGTCTGTCCCCGAGTGTCCTCCTCCAAGTCCACCGTCTGACCTCTGAGTGTCCTCCGATTCCACCGTCTGTCCCCGAGTGTCCTCCTCCGAATCCACCGTCTGACCTCTCTACCATCTGTGCCCAAGTGTCCCTTCCGAGTCCACTGACCTCCGAGTCCACCGTCTGACCTCCGAGTGTCCTCCTCCGAGTCCACCGTCTGACATCCGTGTGTCCTCCTCCGAGTCCACTGTCTATCCCTGAGTGTCCTCCTCCGAGTCCACTGTCTATCCCTGAGTGTCCTCCTCCGAGTCCACTGTCTATCCCTGAGTGTCCTTCTCCGAGCCCAACGTCTGACCTTTGACCACCCGTTGAACCATGTGATTATTTTCCCCTCCGTCCAGACTTCAGGGCTTCTGATTGGCCTGTGGTGGGAACAGATGGACCAATAGGAGAGCCCCGACACGGCCGACCTTCCTGTGCCTACGAACGCTCTGACATCGCAGTGACGGACGATGACTTGTTGAAGGAGGCGTTGCCATGGTTACAGAGGTTACAGAGCACATTCCTGAGTGTCTGGTAGCAATGCATTATGGGCAGTGGAGTCCGTGGAGGAGCCGACGTGAGTCGAACAGTTTTTGTCTGAATGTTTAAAAAAAGAGACTGTCAAAATAAAAGACTTTCATATTTAATGTTTGTTTTTATATTTAAAGTCAGCATGAAAAACAGCCTGATATTTATTTACTCTTATTTCAATCATCACGTCTGTTTTTAAACTGAGCTCATTTCCTGTTTTCATTGTTTCAAACTGCCTCTTTGACTCTTCAGCGAGCGGTCTGATATGATTATCATGATTATTGATTATTGTTGTTGTTAGGCGGCTGCGCTCTCGGCCTCCTTCTGTGCCTTATTTCTCTGAATGTTCTGCTGGTTTCTGTTTTTTTTTGTTTACTTCGGTTGTTTGTTTGGGTGGGTGGGGTTTGTTTGTTTGGGTGGGTGGGGTTTGTTTGTTTGGGTGGGTGGGGTTTGTTTGTTTGGGTGGGTGGGGTTTGTTTGGTGGTGGGTTGTCAGACAAGTTTTTTTGTTGTTGTAACGTTGTATCTATATTTTGGGAAGGTTTTTTTAAATCATGAATGTATTTCTACTGAGATAGGTGATGCTTTGGAAGCCCCGCCCACCTGTCCTACCTGCGTGTGTGTATTTATACATATATGTGTGTGTGTGTGTGTGTGTGTGTGTGTGGAGCTGAGCTGAGCTGTGATTGGTTGATCTTTAAACGTCCTGCCTTCTTTGTTTCTATTAAAATCTATTGAATTCAAATCAGCTCCTGATTTTTTTACATTTTCGGATCGTCGTTGTCGAAACAGGAAACAAGCCACAACAAACAGGAAGCTGCTGATTCCCAGTTCACCTTCTGACCTCAGATCAGAGGGGCGGGGTCAAACCAAGCCAGAGTTTGTGTGCCTTTTAATTGGACCAACTTCATTATGACATCACTTCCTGTATAAATGCTTGTTTAGTTTGATCTTGTTTATGTTTTTAGTATGTTTGTCTTCATGTTTCATCCTTTGAATATTGTTTCACATCTACACTGTGACATCACTTCCTGTTTCAGGACTGCATATGTTTATGTTTCTCACAAAGCCCCGCCCATCTACACATAGCGTGATGTAACACACGTTACAACATGAAACACGGACCACAAAGTAACCTTTACATGTAACACACGTGTCACTTACTGCACATACACACAAATACATCTCATAACAAACTGTTACACGTGTGTAACAACACATCTAATCTAACATGTTACATGTAACATACGACCTACGTGTATTTTACATGTTAGTATATCATAAGCAGAACTACATTAGAAGTACATACATGTATATGACAACATACACTACATGCTACCTGTCATAACATGTAACACTAATACATACTGCAGTGATTTCACGCTCCATGTTTACATGACGTGTTGTATGTTTGTTACATGTAAGCTGTATGAACATGTGACCTGTTGTATGAACTTATGAGAACATGACTCGACTCGTTGACTGGTCTTTTATGCTAATGAATGTAAAGTACTTGTGGTGCATTGTGGGACTTGTATTTTAATATTGATGCATGGCGTGTGGGGGCGGGGCTTATCTGTGCTTGATTCAGGAACATGTTTGTTGAATTTTTAATTTATTTTGAAAGTGTGACAGGAAGTTGTAGCATGAATCACTGAATAAATAAATCATCTGACGACCAATGGCTGTGCTCGTTTCTGCAAGCTCAGCCCACTGTCCACCCTGCCAGCCAATCACAGCGCAGCATGTTTTCAACAAAACAACACTCCAAGTTGGGCTTTGAAACGATAAAACTTTATTGTTCCTGTGTTGACACAATCCTCGTCTGTGATTGGTCGGTACACACACTACAGCAGGTAACTGTAATTTATAAATAAACAACAATAAACAAAGAAGAATCCTAATGATCCGATTGGACGACGGTGGCAGGAGTTCGTCCGACTTGAAACTGATGTCATCAACCAAACCCCCTGCGGCTACGCTAACAGCTAAATGCTAACAGTAAAGCGACATGGCTTTAAAAAAAAAAACAATTGTACACACACACACACACACACACACACACACACACACACACACACACACACACACACGTACTCTCTCGCACACACGTACTCACACACACACACACGTACTCTCTCACACTCTCTCACACACACACGCACTCTCACACACACACACACGTACTCTCTCACACTCTCTCACACACACACGTACTCTCTCACACTCTCTCTCACACTCTCTCTCACACTCTCTCTCACACTCTCTCTCACACCTCTCTCTCACACTCCTCTCCCACACACAACACACCACACACACACACACCACCACACACCACACACACCACACACACACACACACACACACCACACACACACACCACACACACACACACACACACACACACACACAGGTGTTACGACTGAAACTAAATGTGAATTTCTCTCTTTAAGTTTTCTTTGTTTTTTTTGGTCCGGTCTGTTTTGATTGGATGAAATGTCGCGGCCGATAAACGTCAGAATACTGTCGTCATTTTTTCGTTTGTTCAGTGAACCAGTTTTGTTAAATCGAAGGAGGAGCGGCGACTCAAAGACGGAACAGAAACATTTAATAATTCACAAATTTACAGAAAACGTTTCATTCTGAACGAGAAGCCGGTCCAAAACATACATGACACGTCAATGAACACGTGAACGTTAACACGTGAACAAGAAACCTAACAATCGAGGTGTTTACGTGTTAATACGAGTAAACATCGCAGTCACATCAACGGTTTGACACACACGTGTTAATGCGTGACGTGTTGACGTGTATTTGGCAGGCTCTCCTTCTGTGGCACTGTGACCATTGGCGTGTTCAGAAACACGTGAAGGAACAAAGTGAGCCGTGTTTTATTTGTTATTCTGAAACAGAATGTTTGTTTAGAGGATTTGAATAATTAGAAAAACGTTTGAATCTAATTATGAAATGTTGTAATCAGAGCCACGCTCGCTCCTCATTGGCTGACTGAATTCACATTTGTTTGAGACAGGAAATAAAAACTGACTTCCTGTTCGTTCAGTACGAGTCTGACCAATCACAAACATTCAGTCCTGCAACAGGAAGTGGTTTAGTTCCTAGAAAGGTTGTTTCCTCGTTTAAATATCTGATGTCCACATCAACCTTTCAAAATAAAAGACTTCAGTTTATATTATTTTAGTCATTTTCAAACATTGAAGGTAACAAGAAGAAGAAGAAAATAAGCCAATGAGGAGAGAGGTCTTCAAACTCCTCCCTCCTGATTGGTTGATTGAAGATCAGTGCGACGTGTCACTCCCTCCATCCCGCGCTCTCATTGGTTTGTTCTGGCATCGTTTAGTTTAGCACCAAAAGGAACATAAATAGTTAAAAAACACACACACACACACACACACAAACACACACACACACACACACACGCGCACACACACACACACACACACACACGCGCGCACACACACACACAGAGTTCAGTTTCTCACTCTCGTCTCCTCGTCGTCCCTGCCGCTCTTCGCCGTCGTGACGATGAGGACAAGGACGAGGATGGTGGTGCCCCACGGTTGCCGTGGTAACTAGATGTCAAGGATCTCCTCGGCGGTGCCCTCCACAGCGCAGCCGGTACCGGCCGGTCCTCCAGCTGATGGTCGGGTCCCACAGAGCCGACAAGAAGATCTGCACCGCCATCGACTCTCTGATGAACCACGCCACG
Organism: Nibea albiflora; assembly: GCA_014281875.1. NCBI lineage: Eukaryota > Metazoa > Chordata > Actinopteri > Sciaenidae > Nibea > Nibea albiflora. Next base: position 20,931,658 of record CM024803.1, read on the forward strand.
GCAAAGTCCAGCTTAGAGAAGCATAGCGGGCCGCCCTGTGTGATGATGTCATCAATCAATAACCAATCAGAGTGTGTGTTTGAGAGGAAAAGGAGCGTTTCTGATAGGCTACAGAAGAATCGAGTGGCAGGAAGTGACCACAGTGGATAACTGTGTCGTTTCCGTGGAGACGTCCGTGTTTAATGAATGAAAAATATCCTCTTTACAAAATAAAAGTCAGAAATAAAAAATATGTCCTTTCAAAGTAAAGCACATACATACCTGAACTCCAGTCAGCTGGATGTAGTCTGAGATGAACCAGGCCAGACAGTGACACATGAAGAAGACCATCATGTCCCACCTGCAACACACACACACACACACACACACAAGTTCATTAGTCTGATGTCTCAGAGACTACGTCCAGGTTTTAGACAGTCTGCGAGGACGTCACAGAGACTACGTCCAGGTTTTAGACAGTCTGCGGGGACGTCACAGAGACTACGTCCAGGTTTTAGACAGTCTGCGGGGACGTCACAGAGACTACGTCCAGGTTTTAGACAGTCTGCGGGGACGTCACAGAGACTACGTCCAGGTTTTAGACAGTCTGCGGGGACGTCACAGAGACTACGTCCAGGTTTTAGACTGCGGGGACGTCGAGTTCTCTGACGCTCTGTGATTGGCTGTGTACCTGAACACGTGATGAGCGGCCCAGCCAATGATGAGACTGGCCAGGAAGCACTCAGAGACGGGCTCCAGCACGGTGCCAGGAAGCATGTTGATCCTCAGCTTGGTCCACCTGAGAACACACACACACACACACACACACACACACACACACAGTTAAGTGTCTACTCACACACACACTGACATCTGATGGAAGAACAGAAACTATTCAAACATGGAGAACAGCCAATCAGACAAAGACTTGTGAGGTCACCTGATCATGCGAGACTGGAACTGGCCAATGGAGTACGACCCGGAATTCTGCATTGCCACCTGTGTTGCCATGGAGAACTTCCAGCCTCTGACGACACACGATGAATCATCAGTTCCCTTTCATAACGTGCTTTAAGCTACAGATGCTAACATGCTAACGTGCTAACCTGTCTGCGATGGCTTTAGCCATGAAGTAATCTTCAGCGATGTACTGAGCGAAGGCGACCAATCCGCCGGCTTGATCCAGCACGTCCTTCCTCATCAGACACGACATCCCCGTCACACACTTTATCCCCGTCACGTTAGCCGAGATGTAGGAGCGAGGGTGGGATGTCCCAAAATACACCTGGGAACATTCATCTCAGACACGTTAGCTTTACAAGCTAGTGCTAAATAAACATAGCATAGCCGCTGGTGTGACTGAACCAGTGAGCACACTGTTAGCTTGTTAGCTTTACCTGCTCTAGTGTGGCGGCGAAGCCTTGGCGGTCGGCAACATATGGCAACCCGTGGACCAATCCCACCTTCTCTGTCATCTGATGGGTCAGGTCCGTCAGGGTGTCGGGTTTCACTGCCACACAAACACACAATTAGCATCAGCACTAAGACGGACATGTGAAAGCACATCAGACAAATACTGACCTCTGATGCCGCTGTCGCAGATCCACACCAGGCCGTATTTGGCTCCTTCGTAGCCCGGCATCAGGTTGTTGATCTTTGGGTTTGATTCCAACTTTTCTTTCCCCCCTGAGAACCAAAAAACACACATGCTAACATTAGCTTGCTAACGTCCATGTGATCAAATGAGATCAGGAAAACGACAGACTCACCAATGAAGAGCCGAGCATCCACGCCGGGATACTTCCCCAACAACTTCTTACAGACGTCAACCGCTGGATCGTCCTGATCCTGAACGCACAGCAAGATCTCATACTGCAAAACACAAGACTGGAGCTAAGACTGGAGCCAAGACTGGAGCTAAGACCGGAGCTAAGACCAGAGCCAAGACCGGAGCTAAGACCGGAGCTAAGACCGGAGCTAAGACTGGAGCTAAGACTGGAGCTAAGAAAGTCTGTCTTAGAGAACTTTCTTACTTTCTGCAGTCTTGGTTCTGTTGGACGGTAGTCACGTGGTAGTCGGGGACAGTTGGACGGTAGTCACGAGGTAGTCGGAGACAGTTGGACGGTAGTCACGATGGTAGTCGGAGACAGTTGGACGGTAGTCACGTGGTAGTCGGGGACAGTTGGACGGTAGTCACATGGTAGTCGGAGACAGTTGGACGGTAGTCACGTGGTAGTCGGAGACAGTTGGACGGTAGTCACGTGGTAGTCGGAGACAGTTGGACGGTAGTCACGTGGTAGTCGGGGACAGTTGGACGGTAGTCACGAGGTAGTCGGAGACAGTTGGACGGTAGTCACGAGGTAGTCGGAGACAGTTGGACGGTAGTCACGTGGTAGTCGGGGACAGTTGGACGGTAGTCACGTGGTAGTCGGAGACAGTTGGACGGTAGTCACGTGGTAGTCGGAGACAGTTGGACGGTAGTCACGTGGTAGTCGGAGACAGTTGGACGGTAGTCACGTGGTAGTCGGGGACAGTTGGACGGTAGTCACGAGGTAGTCAGAGACAGTTGGACGGTAGTCACGTGGTAGTCGGGGACAGTTGGACGGTAGTCACGAGGTAGTCGGAGACAGTTGGACGGTAGTTACGTGGTAGTCGGGGACAGTTGGACGGTAGTCACGTGGTAGTCGGGGACAGTTGGACGGTAGTCACGAGGTAGTCGGGGACAGTTGGACGGTAGTCACGTGGTAGTCGGGGACAGTTGGACGGTAGTCACGTGGTAGTCGGGGACAGTTGGACGGTAGTCACGTGGTAGTCGGGGACAGTTGGACGGTAGTCACGTGGTAGTCGGAGACAGTTAAATGTTAGTATTGGCTAATTAAGAGGTTGTGATGGGTTAGAAGGTGGTTGGGGGTAATTAACGGCACCTTGGGGTAATCCAGTGTGAAAAATGTCTCCAGGTTGGAGATCAGATTGGGGTCAACACCCTTCAGAGGCTTCAGCAGAGAAACTCCGGCCAGCTGCAGGAACGGCTGTTTGACCTCTGACCTTTTCCTGTGGAGGTGGAGACGCCTGAAAGAGACAGAGGTCACAGAAGGGTCAGAGGTCACAGAAGGGTCAGAGGTCACAGAAGGGTCAGAGGTCACAGAAGGGTCAGAGGTCACAGAAGGTTTAGTTTGTAACACAAACTGATGAGCCTGATCTGACGGTTCATGTGATGATGGAGTGTTGACAGCGCCCGGGCTCAGCCCGTCCAAACAGAACCTGTGGGAGTGACGGAGGCTCTGACGTCCTCTGAGTCACTCTGAGTTCATTGGGAAAGACTGGAAAGCCTCATGTTGCCCAACAACCCGCAGCTTTCCCAAGCTAACCCAAACCGAACCAAACACCACCAGTGGAGCGGCTCCGTGTACTGACGTACAAACACGAACCCCCTGAGTTACTCTGGACCGCACCAGAACACGGCCCGTTAGAACATGATGAACTCGGCAGCTTTTAAAGGCAGCTCGGCATCAACGGACCAAACAGGAAGTCGAGCAGCTAACGTTAGCCAGCTGTGACGGAACCGAGTCAGACCCGTGATGCGGGTCTGTACGAGCAGATAACCCGGTTTCGGTTCGGTTATGAAGTGTCCCGGCTGACAGCAGAGTCATTACATTTAATTAATTCATTATAATCACCTCGGATCCACCACACAGCCGAACTACCCGGCAGGGCTAACAAGCTAGCGGGTAACCAGGAAAACGCCCCACCGGTCAGACGCGGAGGGTTACCGGCTGTCACGGGCCAGGAGCCCCGCTCAGGAGCCCCGGCTCGGCCACTCTTTGTGATTAATGTCCCCAGAGACGAAGAAGTCCGAATAAAACACAGAAATCAAACAGGAAACAGCGGCGGCGCTAAGCTAAAGGCTAAGCTAAGTGTTAGCCTCGCTGACTTACACATAGATGATGGACATGAAGTGCATGAGCCACAGCACGAAGAACAGGATGAAGCCGAACACGGCCAGTCCCTGCATGGCGAGCTCCAGCAGGGCCATGGCGGGCAGCGGGGGCTGGGGGCCGGCTGAGGGTCACACAGGCTCGGTTAGAGTCGACCAGCTGACCGACCTCGGAGTGGAACCAGCCGGAGGTGCGGAGTGAGACGGGCCGACTCTGAGTGCGACGAGCTCGGCTTCTTTAGATCCGGCCGACAGCGGAGCGACGTCAGGAAGCAGTCCGGGTCAGGAGCTCCAGTGACAGGGACACGGGCCGGCCTCGGCCTGCTGGTGCTGCTGTCCGGATCACAGTGAGAGCTTCAGGCGGGTTTGACAGTCACCAGACCGGCCGACGGTCAGCTGACCAACCGGGGGAGCGGCGGCAGGCACGAGACGAAGGGTAGCAACAGCGAGCACCACTTCCGGCCAGTTTCAAAATAAAAGCTTTGTTTCTGAATAAGTGATTTGAACTGATCTGGATTTAAATAAATAAATAAATATATTCTGATTCATTCACCGAACATGAAGACAAATAAACATCTTAACCCAAAAATATAAAAAGATTTTAATGTTTTAAAGAGCAGCTGAGTCAGCTGAGCACCAAACTGTAAATGTGCTGTACATGAAACACTGAACCGGATGTAGGATGACGTTACCTAAGCCCCGCCCACACAGGTGAGTAAACAGGAACACCATGATGTCATCTAATTTTCCACAGAAATATCAGTGATGACAGATCAGGACCAGAACCAGAACCGGCACACCGGACCGGACGTTTTCATTCATGTGAGTCCAGAGAAATGAAATGTGACCTCATCATCCATCCAACCATGAAACCATCCAACCATCATCCATCCAACCATGAAACCATCCATCCATCATCCATCCAACCATGAAACCATCCAACCATCATCCATCCAACCATGAAACCATCCAACCATCATCCATCCAACCATGAAACCATCCAACCATCATCCATCCAACCATGAAACCATCCATCCATCATCCATCCAACCATGAAACCATCCAACCATCATCCATCCAACCATGAAACCATCCAACCATCATCCATCCAACCATGAAACCATCCATCCATCCAACCATGAAACCATCCAACCATCATCCATCCAACCATCATCCATCATCCATCCAACCATGAAACCATCCAACCATCATCCATCATCTATCCAACTATGAAACCATCCAACCATCATCCATCTATCCATCATCCATCCAACCATCATCCATCCATCCATCAACCATCCATCCATCATCCATCCAACCATCAACCTTCCAACCATGAAACCATCCATCCATCATCCATCCAACCATGAAACCATCCAACCATCATCCATCCAACCATGAAACCATCCAACCATCATCCATCCAACCATGAAACCATCCAACCATCATCCATCCAACCATGAAACCATCCATCCATCCAACCATGAAACCATCCAACCATCATCCATCCAACCATCATCCATCATCCATCCAACCATGAAACCATCCAACCATCATCCATCATCTATCCAACTATGAAAACCATCCAACCATCATCCATCTATCCATCATCCATCCAACCATCATCCATCCATCCATCAACCATCCATCCATCATCCATCCAACCATCAACCTTCCAACCATGAAACCATCCATCCATCATCCATCCAACCATGAAACCATCCAACCATCATCAATCCAACCATCATCAATCCAACCATCCATCCATGAAACCATCCAACCATCATCCATCCATCCATCAACCATCCAACCATGAAACCATCCAACCATCATCCATCCATCATCAATCCAACCATCATCCATCCATCCATCAACCATCCAACCATGAAACCACCCAACCATCATCCATCCATCCATCAACCATCCAACCATGAAACCATCCAACCATCATCAATCCAACCATCAACCATCCAACCATCATCCATCCAACCATCATCCATCCAACCATGAAACCATCCAACAATCATCAATCCAACTATCATCCATCCAACCATCATCCATCCATCCATCATCCATCCAACCATCATCAATCCAACTATCATCCATCCAACCATCATCCATCCAACCATCATCCATCCAACCATCATCAATCCAACTATCATCCATCCAACCATCATCCATCCATCCATCCAACCATCATCCATCCAACCATGAAACCATCCATCCATCATCCATCCAACCATGAAACCATCCATCCATCATCCATCCAACCATCATCCATCCATCCATCAACCATGAAACCATCCAACCATCATCCATCCAACCATCATCCATCCAACCATCATCCATCCAACCATCCATCCAACCATGAAACCATCCATCCATCATCCATCCATCCATCCATCATCCATCCAACCATGAAACCATCCATCCATCATCCATCCATCCATCCATCATCCATCCATGCATCTGTCTATCCAGGAAACCCTCTGTTCATCCATCAGCTGTTTGTTCTCCCTGTCATTCAGTTTTTTACTGAATGATTCACAGTTAAAGTATATTTAATGTTCACCTGCAGCAGACAGACAAAGTAATTGAGTACATTTACTCATGTACTGTACTACAGTTTTATGACAGATCAATCTATCAGCACATTGACGTCTAACGAGCTCCACGTAACGAACACATGAATTCTTCAATCATTCACATTTATAGAAACAATCCAGCAGGAGTACTTTTACTTTGTAACATGAAGTTTACTCTGATACAGATACTGAGGAACACTGAGTATTTGTGTAGTGAAGTAAACACTGCAGCTCATTTCTCTGTGGACGTCGTGACAGGATGAAGTTTGTTGTGAGTTGCCCACAAACACTCGGCGTTCTCCTTCCAGCTCGAGTCCCGCGTGTCGTAAACTTCCTGTCGATCGGAAACAGAGATCAATAATCGAACATGAACATCGAGTCATTGAGCGCCTGCTGCAGCGCCGCCATTACCTTCTTCCAGATGGGGATGTTCGCCTTCAGCTGGTGGATGCAGTGCTGGATCGCCTGCTGGCCGTCATGGCGATGAGGAGACGAGATTGCCATGACAACACTGGCCTGACCCACCTCCACCCACCTGAGGGAGGAAGTCCACAGGTGAGTTTGAGTGAGTGCCTGAGCCACGTCCCACAGACTGTCTAAAACCTGGACGTAGTCTCCGAGACGTCCCCGCAGACTGTCTAAAACCTGGACGTAGTCTCCGAGACGTCCCCACAGACTGTCTAAAACCTGGACGTCGTCTCCGAGACGTCCCCGCAGACTGTCTAAAACCTGGACGTAGTCTCCGTGACGTCCCGCAGACTGTCTAAAACCTGGACGTAGTCTCCGAGACGTCCCCGCAGACTGTCTAAAACCTGGACGTAGTCTCTGTGACGTCCCGCAGACTGTCTAAAACCTGGACGTAGTCTCCGAGACGTCCCCGCAGACTGTCTAAAACCTGGACGTAGTCTCCGAGACGTCCCCGCAGACTGTCTAAAACCTGGACGTAGTCTCCGAGACGTCCCCGCAGACTGTCTAAAACCTGGACGTAGTCTCCGTGACGTCCCCGCAGACTGTCTAAAACCTGGACGTAGTCTCTGTGACGTCCCCGCAGACTGTCTAAACCAGGACGTAGTCTCTGTGACGTCCCCGCAGACTGTCTAAAACCTGGACGTAGTCTCTGTGACGTCCCCGCAGACTGTCTAAAACCAGGACGTAGTCTCTGTGACGTCCCCGCAGACTGTCTAAAACCTGGACGTAGTCTCTGTGACGTCCCCGCAGACTGTCTAAAACCAGGACGTAGTCTCTGTGACGTCCCCGCAGACTGTCTAAAACCAGGACGTAGTCTCTGTGACGTCCCCGCAGACTGTCTAAAACCTGGACGTAGTCTCTGTGACTTCCCCGCAGACTGTCTAAAACCTGGACGTTGTCTCTGTGACGTCCCTGCAGACTGTCTAAAACCAGGACGTAGTCTCTGTGACGTCCCCGCAGACTGTCTAAAACCAGGACGTAGTCTCTGTGACGTCCCCGCAGACTGTCTAAAACCTGGACGTAGTCTCTGTGACTTCCCCGCAGACTGTCTAAAACCTGGACGTTGTCTCTGTGACTTCCCCGCAGACTGTCTAAAACCTGGACGTTGTCTCTGTGGACTCACCCCAGACGGTGGTGGACACAGATGTGAGTCACGGTTGGCCAGCGCTCTCTGATGTCAGCACACAGCTTGGTGAATTCTGATTGGGCCATGGACTCGTATGCTTCGTACTCCAGACCAATCACCTTCCTGCCGTCCACCTCGTCCTCACGGGTCGTACCTGCCCACACACACACAGTCAGATCTATTTAAGGTGGAAAGATGTTTTAAGGTGGACTCTTAAGCTTTGACCGTTGAAATATGAACCTATAAAAACTGAAATCGCTCCACAGGAAGAGCTGCTCACGGCGTCGGCCACTTCCTGTACAGACAGCCAATCACTGCTCAGCTTGAGGACGTCTCTCTGCTCCTCCGACTCGCCCATCTGAAGGAAAAACAAGTTCATCGACATCATGTGCAAACACTGAGCCACTGAGCATGTGCAGAACTTCTTTGGACATTTCACCATCTGTTTATCCTCCACTCAGCGGCGGCACCACGGCAACCTCGTCCCCGTCTCCCAGAGTCACCACCTGGTCGCCGATGGCAACGTACTGCTGGCGCACCGCCAAGACCACCTGATCCTGCAGGACGGAGAGTCTACACACACACACACACACACACACACACACACACACACACACTGGTGACTTCAGTGACCTCACAGGCATGTCATGATGACAGTGATGACATCACAGTACCTTGGGTGTCGCTGTAGCAACAGGCTCCAAAGGTCCCGGCTGCTGATTGGTGTCGGCACGGCAACAAGCTCCTCCTCTTTCACTCCGGTCAGCTCGACGCTTTTAGCGAAGTACAACACAAACACCTGAAGAAGAAGGAGTGGGTCAGACGACACACACCAACACACACACCAACACACACAGACCGACACACACAGACCGACACACACACACAGACCAACACACACACACACACCAACACACACACCAACACACACACACCAACACACACACAGACCGACACACACACACAGACCAACACACACAGACCGACACACACACCAACACACACAGACCGACACACACAGACCGACACACACACCAACACACACACAGACTGACACACACAGACCAACACACACAGACCGACACACACACACACCAACACACACAGACCGACACACACACACACCAACACACACACAGACCGACACACACACACACACACCAACACACACACAGACCGACACACACACACACACACACAGACTGACACACACAGACCGACACACACACCAACACACACAGACCGACACACACACACACCAACACACACAGACTGACACACACACACACCAACACACACACAGACCGACACACACACCAACACACACACCAACACACACACAGACCGACACACACAGACCAACACACACACCAACACACACACAGACTGACACACACAGACCAACACACACACCAACACACACAGACCGACACACACACACACCAACACACACACAGACCGACACACACAGACCGACACACACACCAACACACACAGACCGACACACACACACACCAACACACACACACACACACACACACCAACACACACACTCTGTGATATCTATAAAAATGAGCTATTACAAAATAAAAGCCTTAGATATGAATGAATTATACACACTGATTACTTGGTTTTACTCCACAGTGAGTTCTCACACACACACACACACACACACACACACACACACACGAGAAGTGGTTTGTTTGGTGAAGCAGTGTGGCTGACACTGAGAAGCACGCGCTGTTACTTGAATCGTCAGTCAGTTTTACTCATTAAACCATCCTCGGGCTAATCGGTGCGATTTATTATTATTATTACAGTTAAAACGAAAAACTGGCGAATGTTGAATATAAAACCAATTATCGCCTTCCTCGCGCTCGTCATGTGATCAGATCAGCTGCTCTCATTAAATCATCTCGCGCTCATCTCCATTAGTAAATCTCTCTTTCCCGCCTTTTACAACATCGTCGTTCAGTCAACACCACATTAAAAATGAATAACTTATTCAAACATGACGTGACTTTAGTCTGGATTCATCAGACTCACCTGAGCAGTCATGAAGACGTCCACACACACACACACCCGAACACACTGTTTACAGCTGAGCCACTTCCTGCTGCGCTCTGATTGGCTCTTCTTCTTCCTCTTCTACCTGAATGCTCACAGCGCCCCCTGCTGCACCAACACACTAAAGACAAACCACGAGGGGGCGCAGTCACTGCTTCTGTGCAACAAGTACAACAAGAACAGCAACCACAACAACAGCAACAAGAACAGCAACCACAACAACAGCAACAAGAACAGCAACCACAACAACAGCAACAACAACAACAATAACAACCACAACAACAGCAACAAGAACAACAATAACAACAAGAACAGCAACCACAGCAACCACAACAACCACAACAACAGCAACAAGAACAACAACCACAACAACAGCAACAACAACAACAATAACAACCACAACAACCACAACAACAGCAACAAGAACAACAACAACAACAACAGCAACAACAGCAACAAGAACAACAAGAACAACAACAACCACAACAACCACAACAACAACAACCACAACAACCACAACAACAACAACAACAACAACCACAACAACCACAACAACCACAACAACAATAACAACCACAACAACCACAACAACAACAACAACCACAACAACCACAACAACAGCAACAAGAACAACAACAACAGCAACAACAGCAACAAGAACAACAAGAACAACAACAACCACAACAACCACAACAACAACAACAACAACCACAACAACCACAACAACCACAACAACAACAACAACCACAACAACAACAACAACAACAACAACCACAACACCTGAGGGGTATTGCACAAAACTAGAATAAAGAAATCCAGGATAATTAAGCAAGCCCAGCTTGACCTAGCCTGCTCAGCACATCCTGGATTAATTGGTTGCACGTTTGCTGAGCCAGGATGAAAAGGCGCGGCTATGCTAATCCAGGTGAAGATAGCTGGGATAAGTGCGTGTTCACGGCTTACTTAAACAGACCTCACGATCGCTCACAGAATCACAGATTGAAACACGGATAAAAGTCGCTCTTCGTACTTCACGGCCGCTGAACAACAGCTGCTGATGAAGTTGTGTGAAGAGGTGAAAGATATTATGAGAAAAAAATGGCAATACTAATGCCATAATTAAAAAACACGAGAAAGCTTGGCAGAAAATAGCGGACCGGCTTAATGCGGAAGTAGTCCAAAACTGTACAATTAATAAACAGTGCTCACTGGAACCGTGATAATTAGGCCACAATTAAAGGAGTTACTTTTCAAGTCCACTAACTGTTGTACACTTTACTTGTGGTGTACAACAAAAAAGTGGCAAGCAGGTGCATGTTACTCAGGAAAAGTAGAGTATGATTAGGTGCAAACAATTATCCAAAATGTGTCATTGAATCTATTTTTCTCATGTTACGTTTTTATCTATTTTATCTTTCTGTCCTTCATAAAGAACAAACCTGTCTGTCCATAAAAGGACGTGGCAGCAAGTTAAAGTTACATAGAAGAACATTTTGCAGGCTGGTAAGTGACTTTAAAGTAGATAACAGTGAACAAATGAGGTGAACAGATTAGGTGTCTGCTGACTGTCTGTATGATTGTAGCAGTTAAAAAAAAAGAAAAAAAAGCCCGTAGAACTGGCACAGGGTCGGCCCACCAAGTGGAGGCGCTGGCACTCCCTTTAAATAAAGGGAAAGCAGTGATGGAGGGGATCTTCTATCTATCTATCTATCTATCTATCTATCTATCACACTCGGCCTGAGTAATAATACTACCACTTGAACCAATTTAAAAAGACTGTTAGCCTGGCTGTTAGCCTGGCTGTTAGCCTGGCTGTTAGCCTGGCTGTTAGCTGGCTGTTAGCCTGGCTGTTAGCCTGGTCTGGAGCAGGCTAGCTGCAGAGAATAAATCACCATAGTAACTTGGCCAGGCTAAGTTTGAGCTGCTTTCATGCAACCGACTTGAGGCTAAATTCAGCCAGGATAACCAACATATCCTGGCTTAATCCCTTATCTTGGTTTTGTGCAATACCCCTCAGGAACATTGGTCTAACATTAAAGTAACGCTGGTCTAACATTGGATATTTTGTGAAGAGAACATAAATCATCTCTCTTGAGATTAATGTAACTCTGAGAAGAGCTGAAGTTTGAACAGATGTCTTTATTGATGTTTTGATTTAAAACTTGAACATTATGTAGAGTGTTAAATATAGAGTGATAAATACACAAACATTTTACAATGAGCTGCTGTTCAATGTTGATCTGTGATCAATCTGACTTCACTCAAACTTAAGGACTTGAAGAATCTGCTCCAAACACATCAGAGGACTGTTTGGGGACGGACACAGGATGGACAGGGCATGGACAAGGCATGGACACGGGATAGACACGGGATGGACACGGGATGGACAGGGCATGGACACGGGATGGACACGGGATAGACACGGGATAGACACGGGATGGACAGGGCATGGACACGGGATGGACAGGGCATAGACACGGGATGGACAGGGCATGGACAGGGCATGGACAGGGCATGGACATGGGATGGACACAGGAGGGACACAGGATGGAGACGGGACGGTGGTCTGAATGTTCCTGCTGACCGTGTTTGTTCAGACCGGCGAGGCTCAAACTGTGAACGTGTTGAACAGTCTTCATGTTTCAGAGGGAACCAGCTCTCTTCTTTCATCCTTTATATGAACTCTTCCAGTTCTTTCTTCATCGTTTCAAACTCACGAACGACCTTCTGACACTGATCAGCTGACTGGATGATGGAGTCTCTTAACCCTTCTTCTACTTCAGTGGACACAGTCGCTGCGATGACGTTCACAACAAGCATTAGCAGGTCACCTATAAACCCCAGCACTGTTACAACTACTCCCAAAACTCCTTCACTCTTTTCTCCCAGCTCAGACACTTGTCTAAGAATCTTCTCAAACTCCTCCATCTCCTCCAGAGTGCATTTAGCTCGGACTTCAGATGATTTTTGTTCCAACTTTTCACACGTCTTCTGGATTTGTTCCAGGTCGTTCTTCAGCGGCACAACAATCTCTGTGAATTCTTTTCCCAGTTTTTCCACTTGATATGCCTTTCCACTCTCTCTGAATGCATTTGTTACACGTTGCACTCCTTTTTCTGCAAACTCCAACGGAGCTGCAAAGAACCCGAATGTCTGTCTAGCTCCTCTAGTGAAATCTGAAGGTCCTCTGTTCTGCAGCGCTCTTACTTCAGCAGAGATCTCCTGTAACTGTCCTACAATCCGTCTCATATCTTTTTCTTTGTTGTCAAATTTTCTGATGAATGAATTTGCATAATTAATAAGTGTGTTCATTAATCCAGACAGATCAGGAGGAAGATCTTTGCTCCATCTTCTTCTTTGAGCTGAGGCCATTTTCAGGAAGTTCTCCTCTGCAGTGTGTTGAAGCAGCTGAGGTCAGCTGATCAGAAAGGCTCTGTGGAGACACAAAGACAGACAGGTGATAGTCACACACCTGACAGAGCTCCACTCAGGTAGGAGGTGGGTGGAGCCACGGACAAACTCAAGTGTTTCCTGTTTGGACGATTCTTGGGTCAAAGTTCATCTTTGACTGAGCGGACGATCTTGGTCGACCAACACAAACTCTGTTATGCACTTTGTATTACACCCACCCTCACTGTTTGGAGCTCCTAAGTCCTTTCCTAATCACCTTTCCTAACCACCTTTCCTAATCACTTCTCCTTGACTCCGTCATGAAGCCACGGTGAATGTTACTGACGTGATCTGTGGTAAAACTACAAAGTCCAGAAGATGGACTATAAACGCTCATCTGAGATACTTCCTGGATCCTCAACGCGCTCTGACTGTGTTGTTTCATGCAGGAAATATAAGCTTCCTGTTTCACAGCCATCTCCTGCCATTACACACACACACACACACACATTCACTCTGTTTGTCTCGAGGTTTATTTCAACATTCATCAGATAAAACACAGATTTGGTGAATCGTGAATCTTCTCGAGACAAAACGCATGAGCATGTGGCCGTCACAAAGTCAGACCAAAAGTCTCTGAGACTGAAGAGGACTCGAAGCTGAGTCCTGACATGAGCGGCACACACAAAGGAAACATGTTTCAGACTGACAGCTTCATGTCACACTGCTACATGTTCTTCAGTCTGTCACCACATTTCTACCTGCTGCCTGAAAATCAGCTGTTTGTTCTTACCTGTTGTTTGAAGCTGTGTGAAAGCAGCACTGAGCGCGCTCAGTCTTCACGCTCTGCAGGCGAGGCCATGTGACCACAGAAAGACTTGAAAGTGAAAGTTACAGAGGTCCTGAAGAACGATGCAGATCTACGAATGAAGCAAACTGTTGCCACGGAAACCAGAGGTCAGAGATCAGAGCTGGACAGAACATCCATGTTTGAACAAACAATATAAATAATCCAAACTGATCTATTGATTATTGATCATTATCCAGCCTCACAGAGACAGTCAGGACCTTCATGAGCTGATGTGTGTGAGCTCGACTCTTCAGTGTCTGTTCACTGTCACTGTTCACCCAGGCGCCATAATTACAGAGTGTAACGTTAACGTAACGTTGATGCAACCTTCACAGACACATTCTCAGTCCAAAAGACCTGAATTATGTTTGACATGTTATTGTTTAATAATCCTTCGTACGTATATTGACACATTCACAACATACAAACAGTGTGTAGCAGCAGTAGTGTAGTGTGTAGTATCATACAAATATATTCAGAGTGTGACGTCACAGTAACAGACAGTCTGACATAAAGAAAAGGTTTCAAAGCTAACAGCATAATAATCATCTTCATAACTGAGCTGGACATCAGACTCGTTGTGTTACCTCGCAGTGAGACGTTAATATCTGCAGAGCTGCATGTACTGATGCTGATGGAATATCAGCTGAGAGTCACATGACAAACATGAAGAAGTCAAATGAAGACAGAAGTGAAGGAAACATTCAGTGACTGCAGATATCAGACAGACAGATGAACACGTCACATAAAATCATAGAAACATCAGGTACAGATGAAACATGTCATCAACAGGCTGAGCAGTTTGTTCAGACCGGCGAGGCTCAAACTGTGAACGTGTTGAACAGTCTTCATGTTTCAGAGAGAGCCAGCTCTCTTCTTTCATCCTTTATATGAACTCTTCCAGTTCTTTCTTCATCGTTTCAAACTCACGAACGACCTTCTGACACTGATCAGCTGACTCGTTGACAGAGTCTACAACCTGTTCAGAGGTTAATGTGAGCTCTCCTCTCAGCTCAGACACTCTCAAACTCCTCCATCTTCTTCAGAGTCTCTTTAGCTGATGAGTTTTGTCCCAACTTTTCACTCGTCTTCTGTATTTGTTCCAGGTCGCTCTTCAGTGGTTCAACAATCTTCAGGAATTCTTTTCCCAGATTTTCCACTTTGCTTAAACTTTCTTTCTTTTCTACTGCTCTTATTATGGCTGCAGCAGTAACAGCAACTGTAGCTCCTGCTGCTGTTACTGCTCCTCCAACAGCTGCTCCTGCTGCTCCTCCAACAGCTGCTCCTGCTGCTCCTCCAACAGCTGCTCCTGCTGCTGCTCCAACAGCTGCTCCTGCTGCTCCTCCAACAGCTGCTCCTGCTGCTCCTCCAACAGCTGCTCCTGCTGCTCCTCCAACAGCTGCTCCTGCTGCTGCTCCAACAGCTGCTCCTGCTGCTGTTACTGCTCCTCCAACAGCTGCTCCTGCTGCTCCTCCAACAGCTGCTCCTGCTGCTGCTCCAACAGCTGCTCCTGCTGCTCCTCCAACAGCTGCTCCTGCTGCTCCTCCAACAGCTGCTCCTGCTGCTGCTCCAACAGCTGCTCCTGCTGCTGCTCCAACAGCTGCTCCTGCTGCTCCTCCAACAGCTGCTCCTGCTGCTCCTCCAACAGCTGCTCCTGCTGCTCCTCCAACAGCTGCTCCTGCTGCTGCTCCAGCTGTTATTCCTGCTCTCCTAACACGTGTGTTCAGTGTCTCCATCTCTTTTCTTACTTCAGCAGAGATCTCCTGTAACTGTCCTACAATCCGTCTCATATCTTTTTCTTTGTTGTCAAATTTTCTGATGAATGAATTTGCATAATTAATAAGTGTGTTCATTAATCCAGACAGATCAGGAGGAAGATCTTTGCTCCATCTTCTTCTTTGAGCTGAGGCCATTTTCAGGAAGTTCTCCTCTGCAGTGTGTTGAAGCAGCTGAGGTCAGCTGATCAGAAAGGCTCTGTGGAGGCACAAAGACAGACAGGTGATAGTCACACAGGTGTTTTCACTGCTTCTGCCTGACAGAGCTCCACTCAGGTAGGAGGTGGGTGGAGCCACGGACAAACTCAAGTGATTCTCGGGTCAAAGTTCATCTTTGTTCATCTTTCTGTTTACAGCGTGTGATCGCTCTGACCTGCAGTTCAGACATGGAGGAGATTCAGATCCAGATTCAAATCCTCCTACCAGCCTACCGCTGGTAGAATCCATCAGCCCAACCAGCTATGACACGTGATAAATGCTCGATGCTGGGCTCCTTCTATCTGCTCTCTGCACCACCTCCATGGGTCTGATTATCTGCTCACATGCTATGACACTCAGCTGTATCTGTCGTTTCCTCCTGAGGACCCTCGATCTCTCGCCACATGGATGAAGGAACATCATGAGCTGCTGCTCCTACCAGACAAACCTACTATACACCACACATCAACACCAACACTGGCTCCCTGTGTCTGCCCCCACCAGGGTGGTGTTAAACTTAAAGGTTATGATTGATGACCAGCTGACCCTTTCCAATCATGTCGCCTCAGGTCATAGACCTAACTCAACATGCTACTCAGCTCCTGACACAAGCTGTGGTCATCTCAACACGAGACTACTGCACTCACACTCGCCTGCTCTTCAGTCATGGAGCTCCTCTGTCTACCTGTATCAGCCACGTTGACCTCAGATCTGCGGTTCCTGAACGCCTCATACAGACAGATGTTACCTCCTCCAGTGAGCGACGCCTGGATCTGACCTGTGAGCAGCTTACTGAACTGTTTTATGACACACGGTAAGACTCTATAAAACTCATGTTGGACTGCAAAAGAACAAACAGTGAATGTGGAGTCACATGACAAATCATGTTTGATGACGTATAATGTCATTCAGCCTCATGAACACACGGACGGACAGTCAGTAAATATGTAGTGTAAAGCATGTATGCATGTGTATCAGGCAACACAGAAGAAATCACAGGCTCAGGTCACATCAGACCCAGACCCAGACCCAGAACCAGAACCAGAACCAGAGAGCAGCACACACCGACCCAGGTGAAGCTCGTGTAGCTGTTGACCATTCAGCATCTATAAAAGAGAGCAGAGCCACCTGGTGGACAGGTGGAGGAGGCGTCTGTTTGACAGAGATGCTCCTCCACAACCTGAAACATGGAAACTTTTCATCACGTTCTCAACTTTATTTATAAAGCTTTTAAAGACACAAAATGCTACACAGGAAGAAAAATGATGTTACTTCCTGTCAAACAGGAAACAGTTACGACAGATCTTTAAACAAAAAACACACAAAAGAAATTAATAATAATTTATTTGCATTAAAAAAGCTGAATCACATTTCTTTAAATACTTCATATGTTTGAGAAAAAATCACAGGAAATACAGAGAATTTACCCAGAAGTCACAGCAAGAAGAAAATCTGTGCAAACACACTGAATCATAAAAATCATGAAAAAAATCACCAAATCAAGTCAATCAGTTTACCCACAATGCACCACAAAAAAACAGCAGGACGTTTTAACAGTCTGTGACTGACGGTCACCATGGAAACACACACACACACACACACACACCTTCAAAAACATTCATTAAAGTCGAGCTAACCACTCGTTTGGTCCCTTATTGTTGTTGCCGTGGTAACCCGACCCGTCTCCCATAGCAACAAGTTTCATTTCAGTGTTTTCTCTTCCTTCATTTAAACAAACAGAGTTCTGTCTGACCTTTGACCTTTCAGCTTCTTGGACTGTAACTAGATCTGACGTCTCCAGTTTTCAAAATAAAATGAGTCATTAGTTTTATTTTGAAAATCTTTTCAAATCATTTTTTCCATTTCCATTTTTTGTTTGTTTTTTTCAATTTGAGCTGAATTATTTTTACTGACGATGTTTGGATCGTTTAACCTTCAGGAGCCTTCAGCTGGTTTCATTTTAATTTAACTTTCATTTTCATCGAGATGTTTCTGCTCTCCGTCCCTGAGTGATCAGCTGATCTCCACGCGGAAGGCGCTGATTTCCATTGGCCGGAGGACAGTGATGCGTGGTGGCTGCTGTTGCCGGGCGGATTCCGGTTCATCATCTTCTCGCAGCAGAGTGAGACCCGACCGACGGACAGAACCGAACTGAAGAGGAGCGAAGAGATCGTCCAGATTCACCTGCAGGCAAAGAAGCACGAGACCAGGTGAGTTAAAGTCAGTTACACTAAACCTGTATGTTGTAGATACGTTATTAAAACATTTGGAAAAAACATTTCAAATAGTCAAATGTGTGTGCGTGTTGTCTTCCACCTCCTCGTGCGCGCTCCACGTGCACTGTAGTGGCGGCTCGGGGGCGGAGCTACAATCAAAGCCCTTCCTGTGGAGGAGCAGAGCCACTTCCTGTGACGGGGTTTCTGCTTCCTGTTGATCAGAAACAAACAAACATTTTCAGATGAAACACAACGACCTTTGTCTGTTCTATACAAGCATGGAGGACTATCCACAAATCCAGGTGATTCCAGGTTCTTACCTGTGCGTCCTCCAGCGTCCTCAGGTTCAGCAGGTGAATGTCGCACGGCAACGACAAGCTGAGAGGCAGGAAGGGGCGGAGTTTCGGCATCTCAATGTTGCTTTGGGCTACCATGGTGATTGGTGGGTGGCTCAAGGAGAGCGAGGTCAGGTGGGCGAGCAGTGACAGGTGTTCAACAGAGGCTCCTCCCACTTCCTGCTAAACGGAACAAACAGAAAAAGATCAGAAACTTACTCACAAAATTCTGGGATCAGATCCACCTGAGCCCCGCCTCCTTACCTGAGCCCCGCCCCTCCTGTCCTCCAGCAGCAGGTGGTAGAGACTCGCTGTGAGCTTGTTGTCAGTGACGCCCTGACCGAGGCCACGGTTATCGTCCTGCTGGCAGCCGCCGGTCCAACACCACCTCCAGCTCACCTGCACAGGTAAGAGGTCAGCACACTAAAACTTAATTTGACACATTCTGAATTGAAACGGGTCAGCGGCGTCTTGCTGGATGACATCAGCAGTCTGGATGACTCGCCTGGTTTGAGCGATGCAACGGCCTGACTCTGAGCCGACAGCAGAGACACTCGAGACGTGGCGTCCTGCAGGAACGATGCCGAGGTCATCGGGTAAAAGTTGGCCTGCAGCGGGAGCTTCGACAGAGTCCGCCGCTGCTGCATCTGCACCGACAACCAATAAACCATCAATCAACGTGTGACATCATCAGCACTGGGACTATCAAAAAAAGAGAGTAAATGAACCTGGAAACTGTTGAGGTCGGAGTAGAAACGGTTGCCGCTGGCAACGTTGCTGATAATCCGCATGGCGAGCTCGCGGTTGAACTCTGACCTGATGTCCACCGTGTTGGAAATCTCCAGGGATCTCCCAGCATGCCCTGGGGCAGAGACAGAGACAGTTTGATGAATGACACGAATCCACAGTTTCATGAATCACCAACCACGGCAGACTGAACCTGACAGACTAAACTCAGGGCAGACTGAACCTGACAGACTAAACTCAGGGCAGGCTGAACCTCCAGACTAAACTCAGGGCAGGCTGAACCTGCAGACTAAACTCAGGGCAGACTGAACCTGACAGACTAAACTCAGGGCAGACTGAACCTGACAGACTAAACTCAGGGCAGGCTGAACCTGCAGACTAAACTCAGGGCAGACTGAACCTGACAGACTAAACTCAGGGCAGGCTGAACCTGCAGACTAAACTCAGGGCAGACTGAACCTGACAGACTAAACTCAGGGCAGGCTGAACCTGCAGACTAAACTCAGGGCAGACTGAACCTGACAGACTAAACTCAGGGCAGACTGAACCTGCAGACTAAACTCAGGGCATGTTGAACCTGACAGACTAAACTCAGGGCAGACTGAACCTGACAGACTAAACTCAGGGCACGTTGAACCTGACAGACTAAACTCAGGGCAGACTGAACCTGACAGACTAAACTCAGGGCAGGCTGAACCTGCAGACTAAACTCAGGGCAGGCTGAACCTGACAGACTAAACTCAGGGCAGACTGAACGCATGACAACTAAACTCAGGGCAACGTTGAACCTGACAGACTAAACTCAGGGCAGACTGAACTGACAGACTAAACTCAGGGGCAGGGCTGAACCTGCAGACTAAACTCAGGGCAGGCTGAACCTGACAGACTAAACTCAGGGCAGACTGAACCTGACAGACTAAACTCAGGGCAGACTGAACCTGACAGACTAAACTCAGGGCAGGCTGAACCTGACAGACTAAACTCAGGGCAGGCTGAACCTGACAGACTAAACTCAGGGCAGACTGAACCTGACAGACTAAACTCAGGGCAGACTGAACACTGAACACATGCTGTGATGATGTCATCACGTACCTTCCAGGTGGTAAACTCGAACTCTGTGTGTGAAGTGACGGAAACAGGAAGTGATGTCAGAGAAGACCGGACCTCTGGAGACACGAACCAATGAGAGCTCTGAGGACGAGTAGGGCTGCAGGAGGACGCGAGACATTCACAGTAAGGACAGACAGAGAGACTGATCCAGTCCACACTGGGTTCTGGTTCTGGTCTTACCTGGGCCCCTTCTTCACCTGGCAGGAACAGGTAGGCTCCGCTCTTGTTTGGGTTCGCTCTGGATCTGGTTCCGTACCACAGAAACTGGACCTGGACCTGACGGACCAGACCGGACTGCAGACGGAGCTTCTACATTTCAAAATAAAAGTTTAATGTTTTAATAAACTTAAAAGTGATCAAAAATATTTAATAGATAATAATCAGAAACACAGCGTGATTTAAAATGATGACAAATAATTATTATTAAAAATTTGAACATATTTGTTATTCGATGCTTAATTTTTTTCATATATTTTTTTTAATATTCTCTTTTAATTTGAAAATCCTGACCTGCAGCAGGCCGGTCTCCGGGGAGCTCCATATTTGGATGTGCTTGTTGCTAAGTGACAAGGGGGCGTCGGCCTCAGGTCCTTCTGGGCGGGACACCTGGAAGTGTTTGGCCTGGATGGTCGGCGTGTTGCCGCGACGATGGAAGGTGTATTGAGCCCGATGGGAGGAGCCATCAGGGGCTTTGGTCACGTGATACACGACGAGTGACAGAGGAGGAAGTTCAGCGATGAAGTCGAGCTGTGATTGGACAATCACTGATCAGGGGAGGAGCTTGTAACATAGACACATACACATGAAGACAAACACGAGGACAAAATAAACAACATGATGTGATTTCACGGCTCTTCACCTGAAACGCTTCTGTGGACGCCCGGCTCGGCTCCGCCCACATCGCAGAGATCTGTGCAACCATTGGTCGGCCCGTTTCTGCATCCACAACACGAGCGTCAGGAGAATCTACGCCAACGCTGATGACAGACGTACAGAACTTTTCTGTTGGGTTAAAGATGATCAATGACCTGAAACAAGAACAATCAATCAGTGAGAAAAACTTTAGAACGAGAACCTAAGAACCTTTGGAGGAACTCTGCATGGACCGAGAACCTTTGGAGGAACTCTGCACGGACCGAGAACCTTTGGAGGAACTCTGCATGGACCGAGAACCTTTGGAGGAACTCTGCATGGACTGAGAACCTTTGGAGGAACTCTGCATAGCCTGAGAAGCTTTGGAGGAACTCTGCACAGACTGAGAAGCTTTGGAGGAACTCTGCACAGACTGAGAACCTTTGGAGGAACTCTGCACAGACTGAGAAGCTTTGGAGGAACTCTGCACAGACTGAGAACCTTTGGAGGAACTCTGACCCCGCCTCTTCCCTGTATAAGCCACACCCCCTCACCTGGGCTCATCACTGAGCGTGAGCGATGTCTTCTGGGGCAGAGCGTCCTGTGCTGAGATCACGTCATCCTGAAAAAGAGTCCGTTGTTTTCATGAGATCATAAAAGTTCACAGTAATAATTCATTTTATATCCATGTTATTATGACAGCAGAGGACAGAGATCATGAGGTCAGAGGTCACCATTTGCAGGAAAGGTTTTGATTGGTCGTGGTGGTACTGGCTCTTGTCCAATAGGAGCAGCCAGTGGGCGGAGCTCTGCAGCACCTGACGCAGGTTCAGGATGGAGTGAAACAATCTGCAAAATAAATTGAATTTTAGATGAAAGGTTTTCATTTCGTATTTGATTTATTGATTTTTCATCGATGTCACTCAACCTACACATCTGAGATCATCTTATTTTATTTAGAAGTCTTCTCTGCACTGTAAACAACTTTATTTAAAATCAATGATGACTAACAAGCTACACTGTAACACACACTGCTAATGATACGCTCGGGAGAAGGGGACAGATGGGAATTAATGTTAGATGCTAATGCTAAATGAATGGGTATGATGGGAGGCTAATGCTAACTGCTCACACAAAGCAAGGTGGTACCTGTTACAGTTGCCAGTGGCGATTGTCGTCCTTTAACAGAGAGCATGAGGAACAAGTGAGACAAAAAGATGCTAATGCTAAAGGTGCTAAAGTGTTCCAGCATGCTAACATTGAACTTTGTTATCTGCAGATGTAATGAAGGATCACTGTACAAAGTTATTTCATCAACAGTCACTCAACAAAACAAAGTTTATTTTTATTCAAAGCGACTGAAACACACGTCAGCATGTTACCAGCTAGCATGCTAACAGGAAGTAGCTACCTGGTTCCGTAGTCCACCACCACAGGGTCACGGGCGGTGCCGGTCACGGCGTCGTGGTGCTGGAAGAGTGCTAGGTTCCGCCTCCCGGTCGTCAGGCGC
Organism: Nibea albiflora; assembly: GCA_014281875.1. NCBI lineage: Eukaryota > Metazoa > Chordata > Actinopteri > Sciaenidae > Nibea > Nibea albiflora. The sequence continues at coordinate 20,954,800 of CM024803.1, forward strand.
CGGAAGTGTTCACGCGCCGGAAAATCATCGACCAGACGGCCATCGCCACGGAAACGACGCATTTCAGCCAGCGTCAGGCTAAAGAGAATTTCTGTTGCTCTGTTAGAGAGAGAAGAAGAAGAACGTCGTGAGAGATGAACAGAAATGACAAAAACAGCCCGAGTCTGTCAAATAAACGAGGCGGCGTACCTGAGCGTGGACTCCAGCGTCCTGTCGAGGCGCTTGTAAAACGGCCTGGAGGTGAAGTATCCGCTCCAGTAATGATCGTCGCGGTCGGCGTAGGTGAAGAAGTCGCCGCGGAGCGTGGGCAGAGTTGTTCCCGCTGCGCTCAGACGCCGATGAAGAGCTTCGAAATAATCTGACAGAGTCCCGAAACGAGCCTGAAAAACGAGAAGGTCAAAATATCTTTAAGTTATACCTGCAGCTGCTTTGATCTGCTTCCACAATTATTAATACTGATCCAGATTATTAATGGACATTCCTCCGTTCAGGCCCCGCCCCCTCTCAGGTGTCTCAGGTGTTTACCTTGATGTGGAGCTCTGGGTGTTGGTCGAAGTAATCAAGAGTTTCTGGTAGTTACTGAACTGAGCGTCCCATTCGCTTGAATCCACGAATCGAAAGTCGTCGCCGAGCGGAACGAGGAGAACCGGGGAACGAAAGAGGCGAGACTTCTGCCGGGTACTGATCCAACAGAAGGAGAGCTCTGATAGGACGACAGGAATCAGTACAGTAATGATCTGATGTGAGGCACGTGCTCAAGATAAAGACATAAATAAATCATTCAAATAATAAAGTTATGTTATTTTCACTTACCTCTCCCGGACATTCTGCTCTGTGATTGGCTGTGGCGGTATCCTCCATGGGCAGAAGACCCGCCCCCCTGGCAGGCGGTGGAAATCGAACTGGCAGCAGACGGACGGGTTCGGCCCGCACGTGTGCGGCACGTCGTAGCTGTAGAACGGCATCATGTGGCATGTGATGTCACTGCGGGGGGAGGAGTCTGACAAAGAGGAATTTAAATATTCTGTTCAGATATTGTTTCAGTGCATCAGCTCTCACCGCCACACCCACCCCAGCTCTGTCGCCATAGAAACTCGAGTGTCCGTTGCTGGGCAAAGTGCTTCTTGACGGCGTAGTGAACGCGCTGGATGACCATGTCCTGAAGCCCCGCCCCCTTCAGCAGGTAGGTCATAGAGGGGGAGTGGCCAAACGGATCGATCGCCCAGCCGCTGCTCGGCTTCACACCTGGACAGAAACATGAGGTGTGAAACCTGATGATGCGTTCAGTGACGTAACACACGGTGACAGGAAGTGAAGGTCATGAACCCAGGTGTCGTTGGATCCACTGGTGTCCCTCGATCAGCTGATCCAACAGAGCGAAGTAGTGAGAGTTTGCTTCATCGGCCATCACCCAGCCGCCCGTCACCAGCTCCAACTGCCCCGCCTTCACCAGGCTGTCGACCAATCACAGAGCAGGAACAAACAACAAGACGACAACAGGTGAGACTTCAAAAGAGAGAAACAAGAATTCATTCAACGTTAAACTGAATCTGTGAGTTACCGTTTGACCATCTCCCTCTTCTGCTCGTCAATGTCGCTCCACCACTTAGAGAAATAACTGACCTCTGCCCAAATCATCTTCCTCCTGATGAAGACGAGAGACAAGACAAGATGAGGGACGAGACAGGTGTCAAAGCAGCACTGTGATTAATGCCAACATCAATCAAATAAATGAATAAATAATAAAATGCTACCTGCTGTCTTCAGTCAGTTTGATCAGCATGTTGTTCAGGATGTGTTTCGTCTGATCCTGATAATAACTGTCAAACGTCTTCAGCCAGCCTGACACACACACACACACACACACAGTCACATACACTGATCATACAGTAACACGTGTCATGTGACGTGTCATGTGTCTGGTCTCACCAGGGTCGTTGTGTGAATGAGGGACCAGAAGAAGTTCCAGCGGCTGCTCATCCCACTCGTCGCCTTGGTAACGGATCTCAAAACCTTGTTTCCAGGCGCCGCCGTCACGGTTATCGAACGGGAGGAGCTCGTACACGTCCAGCAGCTGAAAACGACCAAAAAAATCATGTCTGCTGAGACGGGGATCGAACCACCGGCCCAGGCTAACATGCTAAGCTAACATGCTAAGCTAATGTGCTAAGCTAACCTGCACGCCGTTGGCTCCGTCCTTCATCTCTTCAGCCAATCGGCAGCCATGCAGCGCGTCAGCTCGACTGTGGGAGGAGTCTGAGCTCACATTAGCCCCTCCTCCTGTTTCCCATGGTGCTTTGCGCTGCAGCAGAGAGTCCCGCAGCATAGCGACCAGGCGGTTGTTGTCGCTAAGGAGCTGCTCCAACCTGTCAATCTTCTGCTGGAGGCGGGACAAGTCCTGCACAAAAGATGCTGATTGGTTTAAAAAAACAGGTCGACCTGCAGACAAGGTTAGACTTTTATTCTGAAATTCCACTGACAGTGTCGTCCACCTGTCCATCAGGTGTCTCCCCGCGCTGCCGAAGCTCCGCCCCAGCATGCAAGTCCAGCATGCGGTACAGTGACATCACAGCCACGCAGAAGGCCACGCCCACCAGCACGGCAAGCACCCGACTCCTCTTCATCACTGAGAAACAAGCACGAAACCTTCATCAGACCAGGACCCAGAGGGACCAGGACCCAGAGGGACCAGGACCAGAGAGACCAGGACCCAGAGGGACCAGGACCCAGAGGGACCAGGACCCAGAGGACCAGGACCCAGAGAGACCAGGACCCAGAGAGACCAGGACCCAGAGGACCAGGACCGGAGAGACCAGGACCAGGACCCAGAGGGACCAGGACCCAGAGGGACCAGGACCAGAGAGACCAGGACCCAGAGGGACCAGGACCAGAGAGACCAGGACCCAGAGAGACCAGGGCCCAGAGGACCAGGACCCAGAGGGACCAGGACCGGAGAGACCAGGACCCAGAGGGACCAGGACCCAGAGGGACCAGGACCAGAGAGACCAGGACCCAGAGGGACCAGGACCAGAGAGACCAGGACCAGAGAGACCAGGACCAGGACCAGAGAGACCAGGACTCAGAGGGACCAAGACCAGAGAGACCAGGACCCAGAGGGACCAGGGCCCAGAGGACAAGGACCCAGAGGGACCAGGACCAGAGAGACCAGGACCCAGAGGGACCAGGATCAGAGAGACCAGGACCCAGAGAGACCAGGACCAGAGAGACCAGGACCCAGAGAGATCTCGATGTATTGACATGGTGGATTTATTTTCTGATCATTTAAATTTTGTTTGTTTTACGTGTGACGTCATTTCCTGTGAGTGTGTGTATGTCGTCATTACCGCGGTGGATTCTGGGATTCTCAGACAGCTATTAAAACGATCAGCTGATTGATCAACACACGTCACACTTCCGCTCTGAGCACGCACACGCGAATACTAATGACGATGACGTCAGTTTAATAATCAAAACACTTTGATCTCATCAACATTCAAACCTTCAACTTCCGCGTTGGACACCCAGCTGCTGTCTCGCGCTCCGGTGTGCCTCGTGCTGTTGTTCCTCGGTGACGTAACTGTCCAACTTCAGCTCCGCGCGAGAACAAAAATAAAAAATAAAAAAAGGTTTTGATTAAAATAAAAAGAATTTGTTTGATCTTCCGCAGCGCGCGCTCAGGCTGCTGCTGCGCCTGCTCACTGCTGCTTGTTTTGCTTCCGGTTCGGTTCAGCTGACTCAGCGCTGGCAGAGGCAGCACTTCCGGTTAGAGGGTTTCCGGTCTGAGCTCAGAAAGTTTATAAAGTTTGACTTTATTCAAAGACCATCAGCTGTTTGTTCTTCACAGCGTCATTATGAAAGATCAGCTGACTTCATTGAGCAGCTGTTAACTGGCCCCTCTTGGGGTCGCGGACCTCTGCTTGGACACCCCTGGTCACAGGACTTAACACACATGACGGAGGGGCTCTAACATGTTTCACTGACGTCACACGTGTTCACTGTCTTCACCCTCACTTTATACAGTGTGCTGGAGATGCTTCCAGAGTAATAGATTACTTTACATGAGGGTGATGCAGGCAGACGAGGCCCAGTTCTTCCTCCACAACCATCTCCACTGTCTTTAGATAAGAGATTACTTTACCTGAAGGCTGAGTAATAGATTACTTTACCCGAAGGCTGAGTAATAGATTACTTTACCCGAAGGCTGAGTAATAGATTACTTTTACATGCTTGACTGTCTTTAGAGTGTTGAGCTCTCTGTGACGTCCCACAGACTGTCTCAGACTGGCTGTAGTCTCTGTGACGTCCCACAGACTGTCTCAGACTGGCTGTAGTCTCTGTGACATCCCACAGACTCTCAGACTGGCTGTAGTCTCTGTGACGTCCCACAGACTGTCTCAGAGACGTCCCACAGACTGTCTCAGACTGGCTGTAGTCTCTGTGACGTCCCACAGACTGTCTCAGAGACATCCCACAGACTGTCTCAGACTGGCTGTAGTCTCCGTGACGTCCCACAGACTGTCTCAGACTGGCTGTAGTCTCTGTGACGTCCCACAGACTGTCTCAGACTGGCTGTAGTCTCCGTGACGTCCCACAGACTGTCTCAGACTGGCTGTAGTCTCTGTGACGTCCCACAGACTGTCTCAGACTGGCTGTAGTCTCTGTGACGTCCCACAGACTGTCTCAGACTGGCTGTAGTCTCTGTGACGTCCCACAGACTGTCTCAGACTGGCTGTAGTCTCCGTGACGTCCCACAGACTGTCTCAGACTGGCTGTAGTCTCCGTGACGTCCCACAGACTGTCTCAGACTGGCTGTAGTCTCTGTGACGTCCCACAGACTGTCTCAGAGACGTCTCACAGACTGTCTCAGACTGGCTGTAGTCTCTGTGACGTCTCACAGACTGTCTCAGACTGGCTGTAGTCTCTGTATGTTGAGGCTGCAGTAAAGTGTGACACGCTGAGTGATACTGAAGCCAGTTTTTGGTTTATTTGGTATTTCATGTTCATGTTCAGCTACATAGAAAACCCTGTGTGCACTCTCGCAGTGAGTCATGCACCACATTGCACTGTAAATAATGTCAAAGCTCGAGTGACACGTCGTGTCAACATACAAAAATAAAGATATTATTTACATCAGACAGTGAAAAACATCCAGAACTGAATTTTTGAGCACGTGAAGTGAAACGAAGACCTGACGCTCTCTGAAACACACGAGACGGTGTGATAAATATCTGTACAGCTCCGACATCCTTGGCATTAAAAGGTCATCTGTTAACTCGTCCATGTTGCGCTGAAGCAAACCTCCATACGAGACGCCGTCACGCCTCCTCCTGGTACAATGGAGCTGTTGCTGTGTCACTTAGAACCTGAACAGAACCAGAACCACAGAACTTTTCTGTGATGTCCTCCGACTGCTTCAGCTCTTTACACACTTTGTGAAGGACACATAGCTTTAGCATAACCACATGCTAAAGTAGCTAACTGCTAACTGAATCTGCCATTAGCAGACAACAGAACCGGGCTCAGCAGCCGGACCGGACCGGTTCACTGTTAGACTGGACACTGCTGGTTCAGAGGTTCTGTTCGGTCTGGTTGTGTTCACTGGAAGGTAGACGCTGGTGCTAGCTCATAGCGCTAGCTGCTATGCATAGCGGTGGGGGTGTGATGCTGATCAGCATCCAGCTCAGAACGGATCGTGAATATCGCGTACATGCTGACACAGCGACAGCCCGATGTGCCTCACTGAGACTCAGTATGCATGAACACGAGGAAACAGCTGCACTTCCTCTTCTGGAGTCAAACATTTAGACATATTGCAGAATATTTCAGTCCTGATCTCAGAGTCCTCTCCCAGGGGAGACCTGGCAGAAATCTGGCCCACTGTTAAAAACACGTTTCTCAAAGTTAAAAAGACGTTTGTCCTCAGTTCATGTTAGAAAGAGTTCATCACAAGTTTAGCTACAGTCTGAGATGAGAGGGGAAACTTGCTGAAGCGTGGTGGGTCAGTAAAGATGGATGGAGGATCGAGTTTGTGCTCATCAAGCTGCTTAAATACCGTCGACAGGACGAGACGTCAGAAACAACCTGCAGAGAGAGAAGACGACACGGCGGATTACACGTGTGCTCCAGAGGAGGCCAGCGTTAGAGACATGACAGAGACGTACGTGACAGGCAGTGATCCGGTGCAGGGCAGGGGTCATGAAGCAGGCTGATGGGGGGGACTCAGGGGGCGGAGGCGGAGGCGGAGGCTCTGGTGGTGCTGTGAGTCGAGCCGGGCTCCAGCCCTCACCGTCATTTCAGGCAGGGGCTGAACACGGCGGGTGTAGGAGGGTAAACCAGAGCCACGTTGACCCGCTCAGAGCCGTTCTTTGGACAGACGATCTCAGTCAGACCTTCAGGCCGAGGCTGGCTCAGCAGCTCACCTACAACACACACACACACACGCATACACACACACACACATACATACACACACACATACATACACACACACACACACACACACACACACACACACACAGTTTGTCAGTTTGACAGTCATCTAAACTCCTTTAATGTTTAATTCATGAAGAGACAGTGAATGAGGAGGGAGCATTAACACACACACACACACATACACACACAAACACACACACACACACACACAAACACACACACACACAAACACACACACACTCCAGCAGAGGGCGCTCATTCATCAGAGCTGATTTTGTTTTCTTTGCCCTGACCGCGGTCTGACAGGCTGCGTGTGCGTCACGTGTGCATCACGTGTGCATCACGTGTGCATCACGTGTGCATCACGTGTGCGTCACGTGTGCATCACGTGTGCATCACGTGTGCATCACGTGTGCATCACGCTTCTGGCTTCGCCTGCCACACACAGGCTGACCTCAGCGTCCATGCTGGATATAATCAGCTGTTTGGAGATGATCTGCGCCTCCTCGCCTGTAAAATGGACGAGATGAGGCGGCGGCAGCAGGATGTACAGGAAGTCACAGCTAACTACATCCTGTTTGATGTCTGAGTCGTCCAGCAGTCTTTGTTTCCTTTAAACATCATCACGCCATGTCTGTGAGAGCAGCTGAGACACAGGACACGAAGCTGACATCAGCTGTTATTAGCATCAATAAAGTGTGATGATCCGATCAGTGTCAGGTTACACACACACACACACACACACACACACACACACACACACACACACACACACACACACACACACACACACACACACACACACACACACACACACACACACACACACACACACACAGCACTTAAACCATTAGACTTATTGATCTGCTCTCTCTGCATGTCCGGAGCCGTTTGGATTGCTACAGACAGATACTTTGTACTCTGACAGTTAAAGTACAGTAAAGTACTTTTAGAGTTTGAATGCAGTACTGTGTATTTACTGAGATCTGAATATTTGTTCACTGCTGGAGGTCAGATGTGTTTTTCATTACTGGAAGCATCTGGCAGCTCCTGCATCCATCTGTGTGTCCTGAATTAGGTCAAAGCCTAACAACTCCTCCTCCTCCCCCTCCTCCTCCCCCTCCTCCTCCTCCTCCTCCTCCTCCTCCTCCTCCTCCTCCTCCTCCTCCCCCCCCCCCCCCCCAGTAACCCACAATAACCTGACATCAAGACGCAGGAATGTGCAGCTCTCCCGTCTCCCCCCTCCTCCCCCCTTCATCAGCAGGTAGACAAATCATTTACATTCCTGCTCGGCTCGGCTCGGCTCGGCTCGGCTCGTTTCCCCGTGAACTCCCTCCAGTCTCCTCAAAGTTTCACACAGCCACAGCCATAAAAGGAAAGAGACACTTTCGCAGAGTTTTCATGTCTCCAGGAAACTCCCACTGCGATGTCAAAGAGTCTCGCTGAGCTTTCATTCACAAACAGCTCAGACATCCGATTTCACTTCCTGTTCCATTGTCAGACGTTAGCGGTCTGACGAGGAACTCAACAACTTTGAGGATTTTTGGACACAAGCCAACCAGGCTAGGTCAACAGATTCACAATGCTGATTTCTGATCAGTGTCAGTTTATTAATCAGAAACTATTTTCATGATTGATGTTTTATTTTTAAAAGTCTATTTCTAATGAAAGGCTGCTGGAAGTCAATCAAACAACCACAGAGAGACACAAATGATGTTTTGTGTCCGCGGCTGCAGGATGTTTGGATTACACTACATTATATCTGGAGAGTAGGACACAGAATAAACTATTAATAATGTCCACTTTGAATCTCTGCCCTGCCTGTCAGACTTCACATTGTGACCTTTCAAACTGAGTCAGAAACCAGAGCTCCCAACTGCTCCACAAATAGTCTCAGCTCAGGTTCCAGGTGGACACATGCTGAAGGAGGTGCAGCTGAGAGATGTTGGGGGTTTATATGAGCTGTGAGCAGTCAAACAACCACAAAGAGACAGAAAACAACCACAAAGAGACAGAAAACAACCACAAAGAGACAGAAAACAACCACAAAGAGACACCAAACAACCACAAAGAGACACCAAACAACCACAAAGAGACACCAAACAACCACAAAGAGACACCAAACAACCACAAAGAGACACCAAACAACCACAAAGAGACACCAAACAACCACAAAGAGACAGAAAACAACCACAAAGAGACACCAAACAACCACAAAGAGACACCAAACAACCACAAAGAGACACCAAACAACCACAAAGAGACAGAAAACAACCACAAAGAGAACCACAAAATGACTGAATGATGTTTTGTGTGTCGGCCTCGTGGAGATTCTGGAGCTGCACAGCGAGCAGCATGAATGAATCAGTGAATCAGAGGCCATCAGCTCAGCCTGAGGATTAACACTGCAGTGTGTTGAAACAGAGGATCAGCCACATCACGCTGCTAACTGAAGACTAGAAAAAGACCAACGGCGTCAGCCAGCAGACTCCACTTCATGCTGCTTACATCATGTGTGTTGGCGCGTGGACACAAACCGGCTGACAAACCCTGTGGTGATCAGCTGAGAGTCGGTCTGCGGCCCGGAGAGACCCACAAAGAGTTAAAAGTCAAGAGTGATCCTCAGTGTCCATCACTCCACACCGCAGTCCGTTCACGCCTGAATACAAAGACGAACATCACAAAGCGACGTCTTCTGAAGCCGTTAGCTTTCAGATGTTATGAACTTCACCATGAACAGAAGTTTCTAAAACAGGAGCTGGACGCTGACAGCTGAGGGAACATCTCCAGACTAAACCCACGATATGTGAAATGATCCGGATCTAAAAACTAATGAGACTGAACCCCTGAGATCAAACACGGTACTGCCAGAGCTGAGCTCCTCACTGTGTGATCTGCTTCACCGGGGCCCAGATACAGACCACACAGTCCAGATACAGACCACACAGTCCAGATACAGACCACACAGTCCAGATACAGACCACACAGTCCAGATAGACTGCCCTCATCAGGGCTACGATCATCAGTCCAGATGGACTTTGTGTCCTCACAGAGAACTTCTTCAAACAGGAAGTAGCCCTGACAATGACATGAACGTTTGCATTGATGATCAGGCTGCAGCTGCACAACAGAAGCAATGCTGACTGTGACTCCGGACAGATGATCTCTGCTGACAGCGACGACACATCGGCACATTCAGGTCGACTCATCTTAAGAATACAAACGACATTTCAGTGTGAGAAACCAGATCCAGAGGAGCCGGCTCAAAACCCGTGATTCTGATCCTGTGGCAAACAGCCTGGAGACAGACGTCTTCTTCAGCAGAGACGTGGACAGTGGCTGGGTTTCTTGGGTTTCTGGGCTGCGTGCTGACTCGCAGTGAGACAGACGAATACCTTGTCATGGACTCGGAGGTCAGCAAACCACTCGAGTCTAAACGACAAAACCGCTGATGACGAGTGAGACACGAAGGTCAACGTAGAGAGAGCGTCACCTCATCAGACTGTCTGATGACCGTGGTCATCATTAAGGTCAAAGGGAGGTCTGGGTTGGGGTTAGGTGGAGAGGTCCAGTGTGAATCAGTGTTAGGGGCCTTGGATGAAGCCTGGAGCCTGGAGCCTGGAGCCTGGAGCACTCCAAAGGGCTTCCCAGGGTGGATGCTGGGTTACCTCATCCGGGAGCGGCAGTGTGAGGATCTCTAACTGTCTCACACTGACAGTTTCAACATGAGGAACGGCGTGAATACAGACAAATCTGGAGCTGCAGTCGTGATACAGCGTTCATCACGATCCCTCGCAGCACTTCCTGGCCGCCACAGTCTCAGTCACGTGTCTGAGATAATACAGCAGCTTACCGGGAAGCAGGGTGATGTAACGGGATTGTCATCCTCCAACGAGGTTACTCACAGTTTCACTCAGATAAATACGCTGACGCTGCGAGATAGAAAACTGAACTGAGCTTTACAACATGTGAGCTCAACTTCATTCTCAACACCTGCAGAATTTATGACATCATAGCCTACAGCCAATCAGGGTCCAGAATGAGACCATAGTGTGAGACGTCTCAGGACTCGTCTCCTGAACATAAAATGTGTAACCATGAGCAGTACATGATGATGTCACAACATCACCAGAACAAATGATTTAATATTTGATTTATGACTAATAAACGTCTGATGAAACGTGTGCTGGAGCAGACGCGACATGTTCAGACTGATACCGGATCAGGTGAGTAATGTAACTGTGTGGGTGGAGACAGACACACCTGAGGGACAGGTAGGTCCACTCCTCCTCTGTTATTCCTGTTGCAGTGTGAGTTACATGAGCCTGAGTCCGTCACTCACTTTAATCTCCTCTGAGCCGTTAACTGGATTAAGAAGAACCGAGTGAACAGCACGACGATTCACAGCAAGAGTGAAAGTGCTGCCACGCTAAGCAACAACATGTACACACACACATTTACAGCTTCACACACACTCACACAGCGACGAGGTCAGAAAGGAAATTCAACAATTTGAGCTGAAGAGTTTCAAACTGTGTTTACTGTGTGGAGCCAAACTGTGCAGCAGAGGCAGCAGCCTCGAATATCTTCTCCATAAAAGGCCACAAGAGACACACACTGCAGCCCTCAAAGGTGTGTGTGTGTGTGTGTGTGTGTGTGTGTGTGTGTGTGAGGTTATTATAGTGATGTCAGTCATCCTCTACTCCACCCGGCATGCCTGCAGAACCAGCAGAACCCTTCTGAGACGAAAACAGAACCACGAGTCCATCAAGTGATTCACCACGTCTGTCGAGAGGAGGGCAGAGGAAACTACAGCCTGCATCGGTAAACATCTACCAACTACTTCTATTCCTCACAGCACCTCCCACTTCACCTGCATCCACCCTCCTAATCCAACAAACAGCGAGCATCCTGTCAGACAGAGAGGAAGTTCCTCCACGACTCTTTATCCAAACTCTGATCAGACTCAGCATCTCTGCCGTGATCACACACTGTTTTATCAGACATCCACATTTCTGTCTGCTGCTCGTCCTTCAGAAACTTTCTGACAGCGACACGTCAGAACAAGTCCGAGGTGATGAACGGTCCAAAAATATTCAGCCTGCAACAATATCAACAAACTCTGTGATTTACAGAGTTTGTTAGCTACTGTTAGCTGCTGTTAGCTCAGTTTGTTAGCTGTTGTTAGCTCAGTTTGTTAGCTACTGTTAGCTCAGTTTGTTAGCTACTGTTAGCTCAGTTTGTTAGCTACTGTTAGCTCAGTTTGTTAGCTGTTGTTAGCTCAGTTTGTTAGCTACTGTTAGCTCAGTTTGTTAGCTACTGTTAGGTCAGTTTGTTAGCTGCTGTTAGCTCAGTTTGTTAGCTGTTGTTAGCTCAGTTTGTTAGCTGTTGTTAGCTCAGTTTGTTAGCTGCTGTTAGCTCAGTTTGTTAGCTGTTGTTAGCTCAGTTTGTTAGCTGCTGTTAGCTCAGTTTTTAGCATCTGTTAACTTTAAACTTTATTGTGTCCGTCCTCAGACCACCACAATAAAAGCTCTGACAAGCCGAGTGTCTAATGATTCAAACTGTGCAGACGAGGAGAGATCAGAGCAAGATGAAACCAACAGACAAATAAAATCAATAAAAAGAAGACAGCAACTGTTCAGATTGATTCCACTCAGGTCCAACCTCGAGCCTCCAGAAGTGTGTCAGAGTGTGTGTGTGTGTGTGTGTGTGTGTGTGTGTGTGAGTGAAAACAGGCCACGCTGCCATGACGACGTCATCATCATCGCCCCCTTCATCTCTGACTGACCTCACCTCTTTGTTCGATCTGCAGCTTCACTCTCTGCATTAACTCAAAGAACAGTCATGTGACCTACAGATCACCACTAATACCAAACATGCAGAACGGTCAGCTGACAGGAAGTGTTGACCCAAACACATCCTCTTACATCCAACCTGACACTCAACATAACATATGACACATGCACACGGATGCTTTATGGGTATGATAGGTGACACAGATCATGAACACAGTGATTAACTGCAGCCGTGTGATGATGATGCAGGTCACATGACTGATGGATGGCTGTGAGCTGGTGATAAAGAGTGTTTACCTGGGAAGGCGTGCGGGCTGGTTGACCCTCTCTTCAGGCACTTGGAACAGAGAATATGCACAGAGTAGTTCAAGCCAGGCCACTCCTGCAGCAGCACGTTCAGCTCCTCCACCAGCGGCGTGACGGCCTGCCACGCCGTCCAGATGTTGGGCAGCGAGGCGTGGCTGGCGATGGACAGAGTCTCCGCCTGCTGCTTCCCTTTGGCGGGCTGGTGGCTGACCATCACAGGGACTTTACCTCGATAGGCGAAGATCTGATGCCGTCCGTCCGACCTCTGGACCACGTGGCTGTTTATCTGCACGCTGAAGCGCGCGAACAGTCCGGGGGGAAACAGGAAGGGGAAGCTGTACTGGATGTGCAGCTGCTCCACGGAGAAGAAGTGACACGCGGGCAGAGCGTCTCTGCCACCGCCAGTCGAGGCCTCCATCTCCGCCTGGGGCTCCTCGCTGCTGACATAGCTGGGGAACTTGTACCACACTGTGGCTCCATTAAGAGGCTTGCTGCGGGGTTTGTTGATGCAGTAGCAGATACCCATCTTCTCCAGAAGCTCCATGATGAGGTGGAGGTCCTGCTGGGTCTGGATGAGCGGCCTGAGGAGCAGGCGGATGACGTTGGAGGGTAAAAGGCCGTGTTGGAGGAAGCCCTCCACGTGGTGCTGCAGATGGGTCACCCTGAGGTTCTCTCCCTTCTCGTCCTCTATAACCAGACTCACCCTCCCCTTGTCCCCCCTCTCCCCCTCAGACAGGAGCCTGTCCAGCAGCGTGGACTCGTCCCTCTGGAAGAAGACATTGAGAATTGCGATGAATCGTGGCAGATTGTGAAAGACGTACTCCTTCAGGGTGACGCTGTCCTCGAAGTAGAGCAGCTTCCCGCTCTCGTGCAGGTAGGATAAGGCGCTCTGCAGCCGGTCCTCCGTGAGCCCCGCCTGCAGGCCCAGACGGGCCGAGTCCCACCACGAGAGCCAAAGATCTTTGGGCTTAAAGTGCAACTCCTCCAGCATCTGCCAGGACTTCGGCAGCACCCGGTGGAGGTTGGGGAAGATCTCCCGGTGGTCTGCAACAGACATGAGCTTCTCCCTCAGCCTCTGGATGTTCCTCTGGGTCTCTGTGCAGCTGACGCTCAGCACAGGAGACAAGATCTGCAGCCGGTGGTTCAGCATATACTGCAGCAGGGACTTCCTCCGCCTCAGGTTCCTGTCGGAGACTCCGTAGAAGAGGACGTGAGGGCTGGAGGAGCGGACGTTATAACCCTGATCCAGTGCCTGATCCACCTGAAGAGCCAGACTCCTCAGGATCTGGATGTCTTTCTTCTCCTGCTGGCCGATCTGTCTGTGGATGTCCAGACTCTTCTCCTCCACCTCCACCTCTCCACACAGGTCTGCATGTGTGCCCACCAAACACACAACAGCGTGGGGGACTTTGGCACTGAGGAGGTGGAGGAAATACCCAACGTGGGCGTAAAAGTTCTTGGGCGAATATGCTTTGAGATTCACGACAAGGACGTAGAGAGCACCAGGGGAGAGGAAGAAAGGTTTGATGAGGTCGTAGTTTTGCTTCCCTGACAGATCGTACACAAGAAACGTGAGACAGCGATCGGCGTCCGCCACCCAGTGAGTGACTTCGATCCCTTTGTGTCCCTGGATTCCCGTCACATCCCGCTGTGTGCTCACCACGCTCTGCCTCAGCCGGGTCTTCCCGGCGTTTTTCGTCCCCATCAGCACGAGTTTGAGCCGTGGTTTCACGGCGAGCTGCGAATGCGCAAGCTCCTTCTGATAGGCTGCGATGTAAGGGATCCCCTTCATGCACACCTCGTACGGAGGCTGGATGAGCGGGTTGTCCTTCACTTTCCAAATGTTCACTTTAGACAGCCTCCCAAAGTTATCTGGAAGTATGGCTATTTGGTTACCCTGTAAGACGAGCTCCTCCAGCTTCTCCAGCTCCACGATGGAGTCCGGCAGATATGTGATGTTGTTGTTGTCCAGCCAAAGGTTAGCCAGCTTCACCAGCTGCCCAATTTCCTCTGGGATATGAGTCAGTTTATTCCTGCTCAGGTAAAGTTCCTCCAATCCGGTGATGCTCAAAATATCCTGGGGGAAGTTCTCAAACTCGTTGGAGGACAGATTGATCATCTTGAGTCTTTGCAGATGACCAAACGCCGGAGGCAGCACTGTGAGGTTGTTCCCGTCCAGCATCAGGCTCTCCAGGTGCTGCAGCTGACAGAAGGTGTCAGGTAAGGTGGACATGTGGAGGCTGCTGAGCCACAGGATTTTAACAGAGCGCAGCTTCACGATATCGGCTGGTAACGTCTCAAACTTGTTTCCGGAGCAGTCGAGCTCCTCCAGCTCGCTGAGGGCCAGGATCTCAGCGGGGAACTGGTTCAGCTTGTTGTGATCTGCATCAAGAGTCCGCAGCTTGGCCAAGCTGGAAAAAGTTCTGGGGAAGTCGCGCAGGTCGTTGAAGCTGATGTCAAGTTCCTCCAGAAACTGAAGCGCTCCAATCTGAGCTGGCAGATGCTGGATTTTGTTGTGGCTGATGCACAGCTTCTTCAGCCCCTTCAGCTGACCCACACCTTCAGAGAAGCTCCTTAGACAGTTGTGGCTCATGTCGAGCTCCACCAGCTGGACCAGCTCAAACACCACGCGAGGAACGGCCGTGAACTTGTTCCTGCGCAGGACCAGGATGCGCAGGTTGTTCAGGGTGGATCCCAGCCCGTCTGGCAGCTCCTGGAGGGAGTTGTTGCCCAGATTGAGCACCTCTATCTCGGCTATATCCTCCGGCAGGATGATCTGGTTGTCTTTGGAGCAGAGGGTGAGCTGGCGCAGGTTGCTCCGCAGCTTCCTGGAGCGCAGGGCGGCATCCCTCCACAGCCTGGCCGTTTTCAGATTGTTCTCCTTGTCCTCCATGGCGTTGCAGCCGGACCCCTCCTCCTCCTTCTCCTCCTCCTCCTCCTTGTTGTTTTCATTGAGAGTTTTCATGGACACCGAGCGTGCAGCATGGTGGACGGTGTGCCTCGGGAATCAGCAGCGAAGCGTCCGTCAGACGGGGAGAAAAGACGGTCTGTGTCGGGAGATAACGACGCTTCTGGACGGGAGCGGGTGGAGCGTGAGCGGCCGCGGAGGCATCCTGCGCCACTCCGCACACAATGACAACAACCCGCCGCTCACAGCTCCGCGTCTGAGCCCCGAAAACAGCTCCGGTGCCGCGGGGGGACTCGCTCCTTCACCGGGGTCCTCATAGCCGCCACACCTCGGCCTCTGGATTTCTCTTCTGCCCGCGTTTGTCGCCGTGTTTCTGGGGCTTTCTGGGCCGCCGAGTCTCTTCCTGGGAGCGGGGAGTGGAAGTGAGGCAGCAGCCTTCACACTGCGTCAGATCTGTGAGCCCTCCTCCTCCTCCACCTCCTCCACCTCCTCCTCCTCCTCCTCCACCTCCTCCACCTCCTCCTCCTCCTCCTCCTCCTCCACCTCCTCCTGCTGTGTGCAGAGGAAGAGGAGGGAAAGTGTCAGCACAGAAAACATTAACAGACAAATCAAACACACACTACCTAAATTAATAACTAATATAATCAAATAAATAACTGAGTTTTTAGTGTCCGCCACGCGCAGTGCAGGACTGTCTCCATCTGGTGGACATCCACACCTCCACCTGTCCACACCTGTGTGTGCTCGCCTCCACACTGGGTTTCTTATGAAATAACTGAGCTGTGCTGCTTTAATTGAATGGGTCACGTGGGGCAGGGTCGATTCTGCCACATTGCAGAGCACGAAGAGACATGCAACCATTCACACTCACATATGCACCTATGGACAATTTAGAGCCAGCAGTGAGCACACAGTTCACTGAGTTTACAGACACACATGAACGTATTCATGGACAGTACTCTGAATGAGAATCACCCATAAACAGAGATGCACACAAAGCTAACTCAGCCTTGATGGTCTTCAAGTTCCTGACCTCCCGGTCCTCCTGGGTCGGACTGTGTTTGGACCTCAGTGTTTTCAAGTCCAGTTATCAAATCAAAGTATTGTGGAAGAAATTCCAGTGAGAGATGAACAAACAAACAGAGACTCCAATATTGTCTTTGGTTTATTCAACAGAGAATAACAAGATTAAGATGAACTGATTAATGAAGACAGCTGTCATTATTACAAAGAACAGAAAGGTCAGAGGTCCTCACACACACACACACACACACACACACACACACACATTGAAACACTTCCTGTACAGAGCCTGTCTGTCCACCTACATTGTTTAAAGATAAAACAAACAGAAGAGGAGTTCATCATAAAAACTTAATAAAAATTAAATCAACATCTCCAACAGTCCAAAATAAGAGCATTAAATGTGGACTCTTGAATATCAGGTCCTTGTCCTCTAAAGCTCTTTTAGTCAGTGAATTAATATCTGATTATGATATTGATTTATTTTGTCTCACTGAAACCAGGAGGGTGAATATGTTAGCTTAAATGAATCCACTCCTCCCAGTCATTGTAATACTCATATTCCTCGAAGTAATGGTCGAGGTGGTGGAGTTGGAGCCATATTTGATTCAAGTCTATTAATAAATCCTAAACCTAAACTAAATTATAATTCATTTGAAAGTCTTGTTCTTAGCCTCACTCACCCAACATGGAAAATGGTACAGCCAATCCTATTTGTTATAATATATAGAGCTCCTGGCCCTTACTCTGAATTTTAATCTGAATCTGCATCAGGCTTGATCCTTAAAACAGATACTATAATTAATATTCACACAACTAGTCCATGCATTTGTTCCTTCTAGGCTGGACTACTGTAACTCTTTGTTATCAGGCTGCTCCAATAAGTCTCTGAGGACTTTGCAGCTGATTCAGAATGCTGCTGCACGAGTTCTGACAGGAACCAAGATCAGAGATCACATCTCTCCCATTTTGGCTTCCTTGCATTGGCTACCTGTTAAATCTAGAATAGAATTTAAAATTCTTCTTCTGACATACAAAGCTCTTCATGGCCAGACACCATCATATCTAAAAGAACTCATAGTACCTTACTACCCCTCTAGAACACTGCGCTCTGTGCTGGGTTCCTCGTGGTTCCTATAGTTTCCAAAAGTAGACAGGGAGCCACGGTAACAAATATTAGCGCTGGGGTTTTTTTACAGATTGTATTATAAAGTGTAGAGATTGTAGAGAGCACATAGATTCAACATCTTTATGTTATTAGATTTTTCATTAGTTTTCAATACTGTTTGAAAAGAATAGAAAAGTAAAGAAAAAAGACATTTTCAAAACAAAGGGAAAAATCTGTCTCAATAGAAAGGGAAGTCAAATTAAAGACCAAGACAAATGAAAGACATCTTCAGATTTACCATACCTTCTGTTTATGTTGCGCATCTGTAACTTTCCAGTTTATCTCTCATCTGCAGAACGTAGCAGATGAAGTGCTGTTTGACTTTAGCTCCAGATTTTGAACACTAGAGGGCAGCAAATACATTTGATACCAGTGGCAACAGTCAGATCACATGATCAGCAGCTTCCTGTTTGTGTTTCACAATAAAAGTGTTTTAATGTGAAGGCAGTGCTAGACTTTTACTGTGAAACAACAACAGGAAGTGTTGACAGTTTCTTGACTTGTCACTAGACAGCCAATCACAGGAGAGAACTTTGTGTCTCCATAGTAACCATGGATAGTTTGGGGAAGGGCAGCCTCAGAGTCAGACTTCCTGTTTGTTGTTTCCAGCTCAAGAAAAAAGAAAATAAGAAGCGTTTGTGATCGACCAGGACCAGAACTTGGACCAGGACCAGAACTTGGACCAGGACCAGAACTTGGACCAGGACCAGAACTTCTAAAAAGAGAGATACTTCAGGTACATCAGTCAAAGTACACAAATATTATCAGTACTCATTAGTAGTTCAGTAGTATTTATCAATGTGTAGAACAGTCTAGATATTCTGTGTACTACTGAAGACAGACAGTACTAAAATATACTTAAAGTACTGCATCATATGTTTTTATATGAGAAAGAAACTAAAGCTGAATATACAAGTACTGCATACATACTCAAGAAAAGTACATCATACTTTAAAGTACTACAATAAACGTAAAGTAGTATTTTTTGTATTCAGTCATTTTTGCAGTATTTCGCTGTAGTATTTTAACAGTACTTGTCTAATATTTTTGCTGTATTTTTGTAGTACTTTTATAGTATTTTTTGCAGTATTCTTTGCAACATTCTTACAGTATTTTCACAGTTTTGATGCTGAAGCTCCTCAGACATTGGGACACATTCCATTCAGCTTCTCGGCCACATTTAGTTTCACTCTGAGGTTCTGAAACTCTTTGACCTGTCTCAGCTTCAGTCTCTGTATTTGGTGTCAGCGATGGCGGGGACATCGAGACATGACCGAGAGATGGCGATGAACGCCAAGCGTCAGCTGACTGAGTGTGGCGACCCGGTGGAGCGGCTCCGACTGCAGTGTTTGGCCCGAGGATCGTCAGGGATCAAAGGACTGGGCAGGTGAGACCCCCGTATGTCCTGCACCACAATGGTCCATCCTGGTCCACGACAGTCCAGGACTTTTTAGCCAGACTTCTTTGTTCACTGGTTATTTTGTCTGTAAGGAAATTTAAAAAGTGTCTTTCTGTCAAAGTCAAAGTTACAAATGATCTCCTGACGGCATCAGACAAAGGACTCATCTCTGTACTTGTCCTGTTAGATCTTAGTGCTGCATTTGACACCATAGACCATCAAATTCTTTTACAGAGACTGGAACATCAGATTGGCATCAAAGGAACCGCCCTGAGCTGGTTTAGGTCATATTTCTTAGATCGAACTCAGTTTGTCCACGTCAATGATGAATCCTCCATGCATACCAAAGTCTGTCATGGAGTACCACAAGGTTCAGTACTAGGGCCACTTCTATTCAGTCTATATATGCTTCCTCTAGGGAACATTATTAGGAATCACTCCATCACTTTTCATTGCTATGCTTGAAAAAAAAAAGTTGGATGACCTACAATTTTCTGATGTTGAACAAAACTGAAGTTCTTGTAATTGGACCCAAACACCTCAGAAACTCTCTTTCTAGAGACTTAGTTACCTTAGACGGGATCAGCCTGGCCTCCAGCTCCACCGTAAAGAATCTTGGAGTTGTTTTTGATCAGGATTTGTCCTTTAATGTCCACAGGCTGTTATCAGGCTGCTCCAATAAGTCTCTGAGGACTTTGCAGCTGATTCAGAATGCTGCTGCACGAGTTCTGACAGGAACCAAGATCAGAGATCACATCTCTCCCATTTTGGCTTCCTTGCATTGGCTACCTGTTAAATCTAGAATAGAATTTAAAGTTCTTCTCCTTACGTACAAAGCTCTTCATGGCCAGGCACCATCATATCTAAAAGAACTCATAGTACCTTACTACCCCTCTAGAACACTGCGCTCTCAGCATGCTGGGTTCCTCGTGGTTCCTATAGTTTCCAAAAGTAGACTGGAAACTGAAATCTCTCTCTCTCTCTCTCTCTCTCTCTCTCTCTCTCTCTCTCTCTCTCTCTCTCTCTCTCTCTCTCTCTCTCTCTCTCTCTGTCTCTCTCTCTCTCTCTCTCTCTCTCTCTCATCTGTAAACATACCTGTCTCATCAATGCATGTTACTAACTAAACTTCTACAGTCTCTGTGCTCTCTCGTCCAGCAGGTTCTCCTGGATCGTGGCTGCTGCTGTGTCCTGCATGACGTCCACTACAGATATTATTACTGTCATTATTGCTCCCATCTCTCCATCACAGTTTATAGTTAATGATTTGCTGCTGCTGTGCATCTGTGTCTCTCTATCACAGCTGCTGCTGTAATCATTCTATCATTCATTGTAACTGTACAACATGTTTGTGTTGATTGTTCTGTACATGTGACATCCATGTGACGTCTGTCCGTCCTGGCAGAGGGATCCCTCCTCTGTGGCTCTTCCTGAGCTTTCTTCCACATGTTTCCCTGTTAAAGGGGAACCGAGGGTCTAAGGACAGAGGGAGTCACTGCCTGTACAGACTGTGAAGCCTCTGAGGAGAAATGTGTTTGTGACTTTGGGCTGTACAAATAAATCTGATTTGATTTGTCAGAACCTTCAAGATAATGGACGACGACACAACCGCTCCTGGACATGAAGGAGGTTCATGAAGGGTCTCAATGACTACGGCATCATGATTGAGAAACAAGAGGCCATGGATCTTTTCAGGCGTTTTGACCGCGATGGTAGTGGGACCATCGACTTTGACGAGTTCCTCATCACTCTCAGGGTAAATATACGATAGGTTAGCAGTTAGCAGCCGGTGACTACTTCCTGTTTCCTAACCTCTGGTCTGTAAACACAGCCGCAAATGTCTCAGGCCAGGAAGGAAGTGATCATGCAGGCGTTTCGGAAGCTGGATAAGACGGGTGATGGGGTGATCACCATTGAAGACCTGAAGGGGGTTTATAACGCCAAAAACCACCCCAAGTATCAGAATGGAGAGTGGACAGAAGATCAGGTGTTCAGGAAGTTCCTGGACAGCTTCGATTCTCCGTATGACAAAGATGGAAAGGTAACAAATACTCAACAGACTGATTTTTTAATCAGGTCAGTGAACGCCTCAGTCAGTCTATTACGTGTTTTACATACATGTACATGTATATTCATGTATATTCATGCTGCTGTTCTTTGAAGGTGACCCAGGAGGAGTTTATGAATTATTATGCTGGTGTCAGTGCGTCCATTGACACAGATGTCTACTTTATTGTGATGATGAGAAATGCCTGGAAACTCTGACGCTGCTCTGGTAAACAAGCTCATGTCCAGGTGGAGGTGGTAGAGGACGGTGGAGGTGACAGAGGTTTCCATCTGGTGGTGTTTCTTTTCCCACAGTCAGTTTCATGTGGAATTTTCTGCAGTATGTTGTATGTTTCTATTTATAAACAAAGAAGATGAATGATGATCAGAAACATCCAACATACCGACGGTAGTTTGACTCGTAGCAGGTTGATGGACTCTTTCTCTTCTCATGAACTCTACCTGTTTCCGTGTGAAGCTCACTGTGTTTCTCTGGCAGAGGACAGTCAACAGAAATCAAACACACAGTATAGCATGTGAACACGTCACAAGTTTTCAATTTTTTCCTTTTTTAACATTTTATTTTCATTATTTATTATTATTATTATTATTATATTATTATTATTATTCAGTTTCAATATTATTATTTTTTTCCATTTCTTATATTTTTTGGTTTGAGGTGATCTTCAGACGTCACAGGACTCACAGTGTTTGATGGAAAGCAGCGTCTGTCTGGCTCCGACCTCCCTTTCTCTGCTCGGACTCTTTGGTGTCACTCTGACTTCGTCTTGTTGTAACATCAGTGAACTTTGGTCTCATCAACAGGTGACCAAAGAGGAGTTTGTCAACTATTACTGTGGAGTCAGCGCCTCCATCGACAGAGACGTCTACTTTATTCTGATGATGAAAAACGCCTGGAAGCTCTGACTCCAGTCCAACCACATGAAGTCCAAACTGTGCTAAAGAAACATTTTGATGAATCATTGATTTGTTGTGTGATGTGTTTTTATAAATGAGAAAATCATTCCAACATGTTTCCATCTCACTTCTTTCTGTTTTATTCTGTTAATGAAAGAATCGAAACAGGTTACAGGTACAGTCAGACGTGATCATGCAGTACATTTAGTCTAACATTACAATCAGCTTTCTTATAGAAAATAAAGCGTACATTCTGTGAGGAACATGAGGCATACGTTGTGTTGTCACTTTTTCAGCAGCAGCATTGTATGTTTGGCATCTCCACAAACAGAAACAGTCAGCTCAGGTTGCCACAGCAACACACCCACAATCACAATGACATCAGCTGCTGGTCTGTGTGTCCTGAAGTAGATCCATGTGGACTGAGAAGAGTGTGTCCCACAACAGGAGGCTTAGTTCTATAACAGTTTAAGTGCAGATATGAGCAGCATGAGTTCTTTTAAAGGACCTCACTGGTGTTTGTGTGTTTGAGTTCCTTAAAGGATTCATACAGACAGGTGAATAAATCAAACACACTCTTCTGAACCGGATAATAGCCATGGATGGTTTCTGTTTATGACATGAAGAACTCTGGACCTGATCTGAAGGCTCGTAATGGAACAACGCTTGAACAAGACCGATCAAGCGGTGCACCATCGTGCTGAGAAACATGAAACCTTTGTTCTGTCAGTTAATTATGAAAGTGTAGCGGACAAATTAGACATTATGAGGTGATTAAGGAAACACTGGTGATATCCAAACAGTTGTGGTCCAAGACTGAGACAAGACTACATAAAAAATGCAGTCAAGACGAGACCAAGACCTTCAAAAAGACCAGCCTCGCGAAATAAAACCAATCTTGAGTAATACAACGCTGTTAATTGTGGAACATCACCTTACTAACAACATTTGTCACCAAATGTATGAATCCAAAGCTGAAAGCTGATCTGGAGACAGTATTCTTTGATTTACAGTAAAACATACAGAAAGACTGGTTGGACATCTTTCAGGATACAATGTATAAGATATAATGTAAATATACTTATATAACCACAAAAGCAACAAAATACATAAAAAGCTACATTTGTGCCGACAGCTCTGTTATCAAACTGCTACAGTTATATTTTGAAGGTTATTCAACGTTAACGTCTTTAACCAAAGTGACGACATGAAGGAGGTCGTTCAAACTGATATTTTATGAAATAATAAAGTGATTTTGCAGAATAATGAAACATGATGGATTATTTTAGGAATGTGAATCAGAGTAAATCTCTTATCTCTGATTGGCTGTTCTGCTCATGTCATCTCAGGTGTCATTCCTTTTTTACTCCCCTCCGGTAGCTCGTTAGGTCAGCGGTTCCCAACATTTTTAATCATGGTCCTGATGATGACGCAAATTGAAAAGTCAGAGGATCACTGGATGATGAATACTTTAACCTGCTGGTGGCGGAGATGAAAAGTGAAAGTCTCACCAAAGTAAGACGCATCATGAATATTTTCAGGACTTTCATCATCCATCTTCTTTGCTGAATCATTTGGG
>CM024803.1:20978470-21003470 GCA_014281875.1 Nibea albiflora
TTTGTTGACTCAGTTTTAATGTCTCGAGTTTCGTGCCAAGTTTACCGAGTGTAATGTCACACGAGATGACGATGGATGAGCCAAGTCACAGGCTGTATAAACACCTGAAGGAGAGAAGACGTTTGTTTAATTAAAGTTTAAAGTCGTTAATGCAGCCAGACAGAAACCGGTCGGACATCTTAACGTGGGGACTTATGGAGACTGACTCACTTCTGGATCCGGCCTCGAGTGGACGCTTCCAAAGACCAAACTCAGGCCTCAGGTTCAGGCCGTGTGTGTTTGGATCCGACCAGGATCATCTCGTTTGACACCATAATTGAGTTCAGCGCTCCTCGTTAGACGCTCAGTGGAGAATCCGAGCTGCTAATCCGAGGATCGGCAACCATGTGGCACCGAGGTGCCGCCGGTAACCCCGCGGCCGCTCGGCTGATTATCACGTTAACAGATCACCTGCTGCAGTTCATGAGTCTGCGCGGCGAGACACGAGCCTCATTGTGTGATTTCGTGTCCGATACGAGCTTTATTATTCACTGCTGCACAGATAAAAGCTGACGGACTCGTCTTCGTCGCAGTAACGTGTCCGATGGATGCGGCTCTGTAAACGACGTCTGTGAAGCGGCTCTCTGAAAATAGCAGATGACTCGATAAAGGGCGACGTGTTGAACTTTTCTGTGCATGCTCGCTCTTCAGCGGCGGCAGCAGCAGTTGTGCATGTGTGAAGCTCTCCGCCTGCATGCTTGTAGCAGTTAAATGTGGCACTTTGCAGATCGCGTGGTGCTGCCACATTCTCTGCAGGCCGAGGCTGTGTCCTCTGGCAGCGAGGTGAGACTTTGACAGCAACACTGGAGGCAGTCGAGATGAGAGAGGCGTTCAGTGGGTGGAGGAGGGGGGGCGTTATAGAGACATCCACGGAGGAGACGAGACGTGACGGAGTTGTCCGGGAGGTGCAGATGGAAGTGATAAACAGAGTCTGTGAGTTTCAGTGTCAGATGGACGGAGACGGAGCCGTGACGACGTGACTCCCAAAGCAAGAGGAGGACCAACGCTGTGTGAGCCGCTAACTGTCAGCTAAGGTGGTGTGTTGGACACACACTCCCTCTGTGTTGGACACACACTCCCTATGTGTTGGACACACACTCCCTCTGTGTTGTGTTGAGTATATATGAAGTGTGTCAGACCAAAACATGGACGCCAGCGCCCCAAACCAGTTCTCTAACCTCGTGAAACTCACCCAACATCTCCAACGCTGCTTTGGTCGAAATAAACCACCACAACGTCGCCGCTAACCTCACCACGAGGTGACCACCAACAAAATAACAGTCACAAAAACTGTCTTTATTAGTCTTATTAGTCTTTGGTAGTCTTTGGTAGTCTTTGGTAGTCTTTAGCTCTTGTTTGGTGGAAATGAATCATTAATTCGTCGAGTTAATCGCTTGAGGAGCGACGTCCTGTCAGCTGACGTGTCAGCTAATGCTTGCTAATAATGAACAACAGCCGAGATACACTTTGGACGTACATCACCATGACAACGCAGACTGTCTAAAACCTGGACCGTAGTCTCTGTGACGTCCCCGCAGACTGTCTAAACCTGGACGTAGTCTCTGTGACGTCCTCACAGACTGTCTAAAACCTGGACGTAGTCTCTGAGACGTCCTCTTCACACAGAGTTCTCAGAGGAGTCGTCGAGGTTTCGGTCACCTCGCGGCCCGGTTGAGTCCGATCTGTCACCGTCGATGTTTCTTCGCTGTAGATTTCTCATTTTGGAGCGATATTTCTGTAATAATAATCTGTCAGTTCAGCCGGGGGATAAACGTGGACGGTGTAAAGGTGCTAAATCCTGAACGTCTCATCGCTCCGCCGTGTTCAGCCAGCAGTCTCAGCCTTCAGCTCTCATCGAGGAATCTGAAGTGAAGCCAGAACCTTTGTGTGGATGAACAGGAAATGACCGCTCGTCTGCAGATCACTCAATTTGTCTTTGTTGCCATTCACGCCCGCTCAGTCCTGCAGCAGGAAAAACTGGTTTCAGAATCTGACTTGTTCTCCAGGTCCAGAGCAGCTGCATGTCTGCAGGCTGATCGTCCCGCCTGCACGTGTTTGCATCCGCGCGGCGTTTAACGGCGAAACAAACAGACAAAAATATATCAATATTCATATTTACACTTCCTGTAGTTGAAGAGTGGCCGGCACGCTGCTGTCAGAGCGTCAGCTGCTTGACCTAAAAACAAAGAACCAGCAGAGAAAGTGTTAAAATCTGCATGTGCTCTGACCTTTGAGTCAGACACACACACACTGCACACACACACTGCACACACACACACTGCACACACACACTGCACACACACACTGCACACACACATCGGTGGGTTCGGTTAAAATTCTGTTTAAATATAGGGTCGCACGCCGAGCCCAGCCACACGGCGTGTAAAGTGCGCCGCCATGCAGACTGTATGTAGGTCAGGGTCTCCCACCGCCAGGGCTGCTTCGTCATCGCAGCGATGGCTTCCGGCGTTTTTAAAAAAAGGTCACCTATGAGGCGGCAGAGACGTTCTCGTGCTTTAGCTCTGCGCTAACAGCTGCTGGAGCTGATGTAACGGAGGCCGGGTTGCGTAACGTCAGGCCAGGAGGCGACCGGACCGAGCCGGTACCACGAGAGCCACGGCTCCTCGCCTCACATCCTCCAAACCAGCTCACGATACGTTAGCAACAGTAACGGGCTGCGTGTCCGCGACATCAGTTCTGATCTAAAAACGGGCAGAGAGGCGTTTCATCCGGACACGAGGCCGCACAGTTTGCAGCTCGATTATCACTAGATAATCTGTGTTTATCAACAGACTGCAGCGAGGGTTGGGCAGCGTCTGCAGCCGCAAGTTTTCTGCAGTTATTGTGTTCCGGTGTAGCTCGTAACCTCCGGAGCTATGACCTCGTCGCAAAACGTGAAATCAGGCTCAGTATTTTTGTGTTTTTCAGTGAAATCAGACACACGTTGAGACACTCGGAGCTTTAACCCTGCAGCAAACAGCTCCGATATCAGAGCCGGTGTTTCCCGGCGTGGTTTACCATCGTATAACGGCACGCCTGAGCGCGTTTAATAAGCTATAACCGCACGCACTGTTAGAAAATGGTGAAAAATGTTCGATGCAGTGATCCACATTCGTTCACACGTGACGCCCCCCCCCCCCCCCGTAGATGATACTGCCGTATTTATCACGCCGTGCCAGCAGTCGTCCTGTCACTCAGCCTGCGTCGGCGCAGCGGGAGACTCTCCGGTCATCTGCTCCCAGAAGCCAGCGTCCATGTTGATGGCGTCGCTGGCGGTGTGTAGCTGCTCACGACGAGCTCTGCGCATCAACACTGAGCGTGACGCAGCGTTTACGTGCAGGATTCATATTCAGAGAGTCAGCGGCGTCGTTCACGACGGCGTCACATCCATCACAGCCGACCTCCCCGGCCGTGTCACGCCTGTGTTTATGCCCCTGTTACTGTAACATCTTAATATGGCGTCGAGCTGTCACACAAATGATCCCGAGTCAGCTGCTCATGATTCAGCGCAGCACACACACACACACACACACACACACAGGCCTCCTCTGAAAGAGGAAGTGTTTACTTCCTAGGTTCTTGTTCCTGTCGCCGCGGCTCTGCAGCTGAAATGCTGCATCCACTCCTCGTTCCCACTCCTCCTCCTCCATGAATAAACTCGGCCTGCGCTGTGCCCAGTAACATTCACACAAGCAGCCCAGTCACCGGCCTGAGCCTCAGTTTGAGTACTGTGAGCGTCTGTGAGCGGCCGGACGCTCGGACACTTCGCCCTCGGTCGTCTCCATTTTGGCTTCGCAGCTACAGAGGAGGGAGGTGAAAGTTTACGTTCATAACGTGACGCAGAAAATGTTTCCATCGCCCGGCCGTGCTCTTTTTAAATTATGTAGGTTGCAAAGGGGCGGAAAGTTATGGTAAGTTTCCTGAAACATTCCAGAAACTTTCCATTGGTAGTTGATCTCTGGAACTTTGGAAATATTCCAAAAACCTGATATGTTCTGATCCAATGAGGCGAGACTCAATAAATCAGCATCTTTTTGTAAATTCCCTGTTTATTCCCATGGAAACTTTCAAACTTGGGCAATTCCCGGAATTTTGCAGCCCTGTACGTCACCAGTCAGTTAACGGAGTGAAGCCTCCTCGCCCGGGTGAAGCGACGTTTTATTTGTTCCTGCTGAAGTCAGCTGATCCGCGTTGTTTACGTCTTCATGGGAAACTTTAGCGCGTTGAACCTGACGACGGTCGACCTTTTCACTTTCACTCTGCTCAGAATCGAGCAGCCGGAGAGGCGAAGTGAAACACTGAAACACTGAAACACGGACACACTGAAACACTGAAACACGTGACGCGGCTGTGAAAACATTTTATCGTGCCGTCCGGAGGCTCGTTCAGTCTGATTGTGTTTGTGAGGTTATTAACTGCTGCACATTAAAGTGCTCTGAATTATTAATGCGTGCTCTGCGGTCCGCATCACGTCCATAACTCAGACACTCGCCTGCAGGTCATGTGACTTTTCTTTTTTTCCGTCGGATCCTGGAAGTCGGAGTTATTTCCGAGCGTGTCGGACCTCGCCGCCACGTGAGCCGCCTGTCTGAATGTAAACACACTGATGATGACTGAGGTGCTGCAGGATGTTCCTCTTCCTTTTTTCTCCTCGCACACGCTCATTGCGCGCCGGCCCTGCAGAGGTGTGTGTGCAGGTGAAGCCGGGCCACTTTCCCTCCGGTGCACGCCGGGTTGCTGGCGTGGTGTTAATGGGCCCGTGGAGGAGGCGCTAATTGATTCATTCTCCCGACTCTCCTTCTCATTATCACCCGTTCCCTGGGTAGCATGTCTCTCTCCAGGTTCTCCCCTCACACAGCCTCCCACGTGTCCCTCACCTCCCTCCCTCCCTCCGCTCTGACTGTCAGGGGACAGGTGGCCCGGGAGAGTCCCAAACCGAGGCCGGGATCCCGGCTGGAAGGTGGAGGTGGATGGAGGACGGATGGATGTGCTGTTGTTGCGTCTGGCTGAGTGAATAATAATAATGATGGCGTTATTAACCCCGCTCTCCTCCCCCCTCTCCTCCCCCCTCTGTGTCCACAGTATTCGCAGCGTGATGCAGAAGTACCTCGAGGAGCGAGACGAGCTGACGTTTGACAAAATCTTCAACCAGAAAATCGGTAAGTCTGAGTTCAAAGTCCTCACCAGCAGCAACCAGCCATGACAGACAAAGACTGGACGTAGTCTTATGAAGCTCAGTGCGGTCGCCATGTTTGTAGTCCTCCCTCTGAATGAACCACGCCCACCTGTCAATCAAAGCGTCCACGCTCTGAATCCTGCATCACTTTAAGCCTTAATATAATGTGTTATTTCTGCTGTCTAACATGGGGACTTATGGAGACTCGAGGATCTGCCAACATGGAGGTTGTTGCGTGTTGGTGGTTGCCTGTTTGTGTCCGGCGCCGTCGTTTCCGGCTTCCTCCGGTCGGCGGCGGCGCCTCCGAGTGTTTCATTCTGAGCAGCAGCAGTGGTGGCGTACCAGGGGGACGGCGGCCGCCCTGCAGGCTTCTGCTAGCTTTACTTACCGTTCTCAGTCTGAGCCCCCCTGTGAGAACACACTGCGTTAATTCACCCTGCCTCCTCCTCCTCCTCCTCCTCCTCCTCCTCTTTGTCTTTATTTCACCTCATACTTCCTCTCTTCTGCTGTGTGTGTGTGTGTGTGTTGACATTTCACCCGTCCAATCATTTTCCCAGGTGACGTTCTGGCCTATCACCTTCACACTGAACAAAAGGGAAGTGACACGTGCCGAACGTTTCACTTCTGTTCTCCCGCCACAGAAACATTAATCAGCAACTATTTTTTTTGCTACGTCACACTTCCTCAGACGTGTCGTCGTCGTCGTGAACTGAATCTGTTTGGAACGCGGCCCGGTCGAAGCCGGCGGCCTGATAATGTCACGTCGAGCTCCGGGGAGCGCTGAATGTCAGATTTCACTATTCTGACATTTAATCCACCAAAACAACGACAGCGACTACAGCGTGCGCTCGCTCCTGATTGGTCCTGCCGACACTTTAAGGATCCTCCAATCAGGAGAGGTTTCACTGACAAACACACACACGCTCAGGTTTCTGTGTACACACTCGTTGGACCGGACGTGTGACGCTCGGCTGGCTGTGGTGACGGCGTGCGCTGATCAGAGATCAGATCGTTTAACGTCTTGTCAAAATAATTTCTGTAATTTACGGCCTGTTTTTAGTCACTGTGTGTTCAGAGATGTTTGCGGTGCAGCGGCGTGTCCGCCCGCTCACACACCTGCACGCAGCGCGGCAGCAGGTCGGCGTGTCCGTGTCTTCATCTGTGATACGGATCGATCGTCTTCTCAACTTCCGATGATATAAAACGGAAAATCACTTCGTCACACTTCCAGTGAATCTTTGGTGTGATGTTTATCGTGTCTGCGTCTCAGACTTCCTGTCTTGGCGTCTTCCTGTGAGCCGAGCTCGGCCTCTGGTTGGTCGGCTGGCCGGCTCTCAGCTCTCATTAGCTCATCTCTCAGGACGTTCACATTCCAGCTCATCATCAACGCGCTGTTATCGAGCGTGGATGGAGGAAATCTGCAAACTTTCCTCATTTAAATGTCTTTAAGAACTGAATGTTTGCAACGAGGCGCAAACCAGAAATCATTTTATTCAGGAAGGCTGCGTTCAGGAAGGCTGCGTTCAGGAACGCTGCGTTCAGGGACGCTGCGTTCAGGAAGGCTGCGTTCAGGAAGGCTGCGTTCAGGAACGCTGCGTTCAGGGACGATGCGTTCAGGGACGCTGCGTTCAGGAAGGCTGCGTTCAGGAAGGCTGCGTTCAGGGACGATGCGTTCAGGAACGCTGCATTCAGGGACGCTGCGTTCTGGAAGGCTGCGTTCAGGAAGGCTGCGTTCAGGAAGGCTGCGTTCAGGAACGCTGCGTTCAGGGACGCTGCGTTCAGGGACGCTGCGTTCTGGAAGGCTGCGTTCAGGAAGGCTGCGTTCAGGAACGCTGCGTTCAGGAACGCTGCGTTCAGGAACGCTGCGTTCAGGAACGCTGCGTTTAAAGTCCGGGCATCAGGAAGTTTGTTACAAAACTGCACCATCATGTCAAAACGAGCTTCATCAGAGCTGCTCCTTCTTTCTCGTGTTTTGAATGAATCAGCTGTCGGGATGTCGACCTTTAACCTCGGACACTCACACTGACTGAGAGCGAATCGTCAGCCTGCAGGTCTGAGCAGGTTAGCGAGGTCTGCAGGGAGAACATGAAGCGCTCCTGATGGAGGTGGAGTCTGGCGGTTCTGGCTTTAGTGTCTTTGGTGGTCAAGTTTTGAATTTTAAGTGTGCGTCCTCGTCCCGCCGCACACGGCGAGCTCCGACAGCGTTTGTCTCATCGGGCACTCAGTTTAGGGAAATGAGTCCCACACAGTCTGTTTTGCCATTCAAATGTGCGGCCACGCCTGCAACAAGAGAGATCTGTGCGGAGGCCGCCATGCGTCACATCATGTGACCACAGAGGTGCCCGGGAAGCGGCCTGACGATACAAACCGTGACCGCCAACCCAAACAAGCTGTTGTGGCAGCTGAGTTTGAATCATTGGAGAGCTTTTATTTGCATTTTCCAAAGTAAGACTCGTCACAACAGACTGATTCAGACGCTGCCGCCCGCTTTCATCCGAACACGCTGATGCAGCTTCACGACAAACCGTGCCGGAGCTGCAGTCACATCAGTGCTTCAGCTGCCTCGGCCGAGAGTTTGCTGTTTCATTTTAGACTCTTAACGCGCTTCGTCCTTGAAGCTCGACGAGCCTTGTTCACTGTCATGACAACCAAGGTCAGGATGGAGACGCTGCAGCGCCGCCGGAATGTTTCTCCTGAAGGGAGGCGCAGCGTTTAACTCGCGTCGTGTCGTTCAGAGAAGTTTCACAGCCATGATGAGTTTTAAAGATCGTAGACCTGCAGCATCGTTAGCATCAGCTCTCTGGTATTTTGGTGCCTCTGTGGCAGCTTGACCATTTTAATCGACCCACAAACAGGATGTGGTCATCATCATTTAGCCCTCAGCTGCTCGAATGTTCAATATCTAAATAGATACACAACAAATCATACCGCCGTCTCCCTCCACGGTTCCACCTGTTTCTGCAGGTCCACCGGGCTCCGTGTCAGCCGGTCCTGGTGGTGAGTCCACGGGTCAGGCTGGATGAGCGTTATGTAACGGATGTTCTGTTAGCTCTAAATATAGCCGGCGCACTGGCCACAGCTTCACCTTGAATACTTCTTTATAATATGTAGTCAGTGTATTAATACTTCAGGTGAAACAGGAAGTACAGTCGGTCTACTTCCTTATTTGTGTGTGTGTCCTGTCAGAGCGTGTCATGGAGATCAGAGTTTATAGTGTGCACTGAGGACACGTCTGTCCAGACGGGACAGACGGGACATGAAGTTTGTCTTCCTGTGACTGAGGCTCTCTCCTCATTGGCTCTCGCCGTGCTGATGTGGCGGCTGCACTGATCGCCGATCAGCCGCCGCTCGCAGTGACACGGCGACTCTGTAAATTTCCCCTCGGGGGTAAATAAAGTCTCAACTTTCGTGCTGAAGTTGACTCATGTTAATTTAACACACGAGCTCGCCGCTCGCCTCGGGGAGTGTGAGCGCTCCGTCTTCATCTGCACGAAGCGCTCGGTGTTTGTTCTCTGCACGGCGAGTCGTAACGTTGAAACATCGTTAATAAAACCTGACCGGAACAATATCAGTTAATAAGCCGAGCCCTCCCTCCCCTTTACGAGCACGGTGAGACGCGTTAGAGTCAGAGCGGAGATCTGAACATCGACGAGGTTATCGTGTTTTTATTTGGATTGCATCATCGCAGTCGAGCTGCTGCTTCCTTCTCTCCTCCCTTTCTTTCTCCTCTCCCTCCTTCCCTCCTTCCCTCGGCATTCTCTCTCTCCCCTCTCCATCTGTCAGACTTCTGGAATGGATGATGGAGAGTCGCGCGTTGCCTAGCAACTGCGGTTGCCATGGGAACCCGGACCCAGAACTGCTGCTGCTGCTGCATTCGCTTTGTCGACGGGGAGAAATGAAATTGATTAAAGGGAGGAATAAAATAGGTGATGAGAGAGAGAGAGAGAGAGAGAGAACGTTGAAAAGGAGAGCAATAAAACAGGAAAGAGGCGAGGTGGAGTTACCCAGAATGCAATGCTGTTCTCTCCTCGAGGGCCAGGATGCGTGTGTCAACAGACTGTCCACGCCTCCGGTCCTTCTCACGTCTGTCCTTTTTTATTCATCCATCATGATTCACGCTGTGTTCACATCACGGTCTGACAGTATCTGGACTCAACGCACAGCTGAAATATTAAAAACACGTCCAGCGTTTGGAGGCAAATAAAGCTCGACACAAAGACGCTTAACGTTAGATCCTGTGAGAGGTTCTGCTGAACCGACCCACAGACGTCGGCTTTAAAGGTCCGGTGTTTAACTTTCAGCATCACGCTCTGAATCCTGCATAACTTTAAGCCTTAATATAATGTGAACAGGTGAGTTGTATATAAATTCACCCTCAGTACAGTTGTCATGAACGGGGAAATTAGCTACAGAGACCAAAACTGTTTTTTGTACCAGGCTGTAAACATGTTTATTTCTGCTGTCTAACATGGGGACTTATGGAGACTGACTCACTTCTGCAGCCAGCCTCAAGAGACTCTCAGTCTTTGTTGGAAGCGTTGCTGGAACGTTGTCACCTTTTATTTGCGGTACGATGGTGTGAAAAACAAACAGGAAACAGGAAGTAAGTCAGACGTTGTGTTTGTTTCCTGTGTTAATGTGAGGTGAGGTGTGGAGCCATGAGAGCCGTGAGGACACAGCTGATCAGTCATGTGACCTCACACAGCTCAGTCGTTTCGAACGCGACGCCTCAAAGAAACTGTGGTGTGATTTTCAGTCGGTGTGGAAGCCGCTCAGCGCGTCACCTCGTGTTGCCTTCAGGTGCTGCTGCTGGTTAGCGTACTATTCCTCGTCTTTACACACTGCAGAGACGTCTGCTCCTCGCTTTGTCGCCCATTTTCCATCTTCCCTCTGACCCACATTGCCCCCTCCTCCTCCTCCTCAGAGTTTGGCAGTAAGTTTGTGAGCGAGTGTCATCTTTTAAATTCACCACATGTCTCTCAGACAGACAGAGTTTGAACTCCTCTGTGTCCTCCTTTGTCTTCTGTCTCTTCTGGCTGTCTGTACGTGTAAATCTGTGTAGCTCAAACGTTGTACGCCGTTTGCCAGCTCACCATCACGACGTGCGTCACAGTCCAGCCGACCTGTCGAGCTACAGATCGTTCACATACGATCACATGACACGACAGTAAAAGACTGTAAAACATCAGAGGCTGTTATACAGTGAAACGCTGTAATGTGTGATTCTGTTTTACAGTCTTCTGCTGTGGAACAAACTCTGCAGTCGTACCACAGTTTGTCTGGTCTGCTGTGATGATTTCATGCGAGCTGCCTGCGTGTTCAAATGTCATGAGGTGTCGTCTCCGTTAGCATATCGAGCGCAGCATTAACGCGGCTTTGTAAACAGTCAGACTTGTTCCAGGACGAGACATCCGCTCTGTCATTTGTTTTAAGGTTTGCAAACAGTCCTGTGCTGATGAAGCTGACTTCAAACCTGAAGCACGTTCACATCCAGGCAGCTCCCCGCGCGCTGCAGGAGGCCGGATGATGGAGGCTTCACCTGCGCGGCGATAACGAAGCTTCAGCAGGACTCTGCGTCCTGATCGAGGTTCAGCCGTGTGAGAAATGTTTGATCAGACTGTTTGACATCAGATGTTCAGGCTGCACCGACAGGTTTTTAAAAATTATCATGCAAAGATCAGTTTTTTCTGCGTCTTTAGCCACAAGATAACAAACCTCAGGGGGAATTCAACACGGAGTGTAACGCCCAGTCACGCCAGGAGAAACTCGTGAGCTTTGCTCAGGTATCATAATGAAAACACGCCGAGCAGAGCTGCAGCAGTCGGCTGATCGATCGAACCTCGGACCTTGAAATACGTCCTCCGTTATACGAAGAGTTTCAGGGCTCGGCTCCCTTTCTGGTCCACTCCTGTCCGATCTCTCAGCGTCACGTCGGAAACAAACATCATGAAATCAGAATTCAACACGCGACGTCCGTAATTAGAATCCATGCAGCTAACGTTAGCCGTCGTTAGCATGCGCTCAGACTTTGTAATCACCGTCACAGCAGAGAACGACCGACACAGAATACTTAGCATTGTTTGCTAATCCTGATGCTGTACTTGACTTGAATATCTGCCAACACACACACACACACACACACACACACACACACACAGCGCTGGCTCTCCTCCACCAGTAAAGGTCAGTGTATGTATAATGCAACACAGTCGTCGTCTCAGCGTCTTCGATAAGAAACTTTTCTCTGTCTTTTTTTTTTGTCCGTAAATTGAAACAAAATGAATCTTCTGTTTTCTGTTTGGTCACTGATGACTCAGCACGACGCTGACGGAGACCCGGACAGCTCGTCAACAGTTTTAAGAAGAAGGAGCCGCTTTGGTCACCGCCGTCCGTCATAGACTGTGTAAATCAGAGAGTCGGCGTCAGAAGAGAGCGAGCGTTTGATTGGATGTTAAAGTCGGTACACACCGTACCCTGAGTGCAGGATGACATCATCGACGAGTCTTTATGGTTTATCAGGAAACTCTAAAGTTTCTATTTGAGCGGTTAAAGTCTGTCAGGATGATTGTTGAAGATAAAGTTACTCATTAAACTCTGATGGGACTGTAAGTGCAACAATAACACACAAACGTTAGCTTCACGTGAGACCAAATAAATACGAAAGAAGTTTAAATGAAGACTGTTAGCCCTCTTCTCCTCTGCCACTGTGTCCAGAGAGGCTGCTGATCAGACCTCCTCTGCTAACATTAGCTAACAGCAGCTAACAAACTGAGCTAACAGGAGCTAGCAAACAGAGCTAACAGCAGCTAGCAAACTGAGCTAACAGCAGCTAACAAGCTGAGCTAACAGCAGCTAACAAATTGAGCTAACAGCAGCTAACAAGCTGAGCTAACAGCAGCTAACAAACTGAGCTAACAGCAGCTAAAAAACTGAGCTAACAGCAGCTAACAAACTGAGCTAACAGGAGCTAACAAACGGAGCTAACAGCAGCTAACAAACTGAGCTAACAGCAGCTAACAAACTGAGCTAACAGGAGCTAGCAAACAGAGCTAACAGCAGCTAGCAAACAGAGCTAACAGGAGCTAACAAGCTGAGCTAACATGAGCTAACAGCAGCTACAGTTCGCAGAAGTTTACTTCACTGCCCATCAGGAAACTCATGTTAATGTTTGACAATCATTAGTCATTAATGTGCTTTATTTATTACATGTTAGTGTGTGTGTGTGTGTGTGTGTGGTGTGTGTGTGTGTGTGTGTGTGTGTGTGTGTTGACGATGGCCGACAGTCGTCAGAACAAGCCAGCGTGGTATTTTTAGACAGTTCAGGTGATCTCGCTAATGAGACGAAGCTCAGAGGAACTCGTGTCTGATTTGAGCTGTGTGTGTGTGTGTGTGTGTGTGTGTGTGTGTCTGTGTGTGTGTGTGTGTGTGTGTGTGTGTGTGTGTGTGTGTGTGTGTGTGTCCTCAGTAAGAGGCCATTTGTTGAATTAGCTGGGCAGTGTTGAAGTGTTCAGCGATTAAGGTTAATCCTTGAGTCTTGGTGATGTAAGAACTGTCGTTTTTTCCCCTCTGTCCCTCTCTTAATGCCTCTCACACATTTAGTGTGTGTGTGTGTGTGTGTGTGTGTGTGTGTGTGTGGCACCCATTCTGCAAACAAGGCCCCGTGCATCGGGCGGTGTTCATACACGCCATGTGTGGATGAAGCTTGTGAGCATGTCTGTTTGTGCCGTGTTGTCAGAGAGGAAGTGATGCGTCACGTCTGGAGGAGAGATAAAGGAAGAGGGGAAGACGTGAGGACGAGCGATAGGAGAGAGAGAGAGGCCAAAACAAACGTTTGTCCCCACAGACTGTCTAAAACTGGACGTAGTCTCTGTGACGTCCCCGCAGACTGTCTAAAACTGGACGTAGTCTCTGTGACGTCCCCGCAGACTGTCTAAAACTGGACGTGGTCTCTGTGACGTCCCCGCAGACTGTCTAAAACCTGGACGTAGTCTCTGTGACGTCCCCGCAGACTGTCTAAAACTGGACGTAGTCTCTGTGACGTCCCCGCAGACTGTCTAAAACCTGGACGTAGTCTCTGTGACTTCCCTGCAGACTGTCTAAAACCTGGACGTAGTCTCTGTGACGTCCCCGCAGACTGTCTAAAACCTGGACGTAGTCTCTGTGACGTCCCCACAGACTGTCTAAAACCTGGACGTAGTCTCTGTGACGTCCCCGCAGACTGTCTTGGAGGTTGACAGTTGATTGGCAGTAATGTCAACAGATCACCGTCTTCATTTCGTTAAACTTGCCTCGTTAACATTCGTCAATACTCAGATTGGTGTCGTTTCCATGGTTACCACTTACAGGCGCCTGTCGTTTACTCACAAAGCGTGTGTTGAAGTAAACCCCCCCCCCCCCCCACACACACACACACACACACACATGGACATGAATGAGGTGCCGCTCCATTTACTGTATTAGCCTCAATAATGGACCAGGTTGTCTTGTTCTTATTCGGGCCACACACACACACACACACATCATAATTACAGAAGATGGCACCAGGCATTATAGGCTGAAAATGACACACACACACACACACACACACACACACACACCAACAATAGAGAATAATCTCACGACGTGCCGTCAAATGAAACATTATCTGAGGAGGGAAATAAAAAACGCATCCACGTTCAGTTGCAGGGATGAGACGCGCTGTTGCCATGGTGATTGCCTCCGTGGATAGTGTGTGTGTGTGTGTGTGTGTGTGTGTGTGTGTGTGCGTGTGTGTGTGTGGAGACACAGAGATGAGATGTACAGTACGCCGGCCTGGTGAGTTGTGGTGATGCCCTGAAGTTTGTGACGTCAAAAGAAAGACCAAAGAAGACACACACACACACACACACACACACACACACACACACACACACACACACACACACACACACACACACACACACACACTGCATGTGTCCTCTCTGTGGCTTTAGCTGATTAGCATCAGGTATTAGCAAAAAATAGACGGCTAACGAGATCTGAGTGTTGACAAAGATCGTGAGCGTGTTCGGTCGCTTCAACCTTCACGACTGTCCCGTTAAGACGCCAGCAAAGCATGATGGGACACGTAGGACAGCGAGGCGTTTGGAACAAACAAATAATAAATAATAATAATCCAAAGTCTGGGACAGGACGTTTGAATAAAGTTTGAGTCTCATTTAAGAGTCAAGAATCGTTGGAAAGTTCCTCTAACGTCCACCTGAGGCTGGCTGCAGAAGTGAGTCAGTCTCCATAAGTCCCCATGTTAGACAGCAGAAATAAACATGTTTACAGCCTGGTACAAAAAACAGTTTTGGTCTCTGTAGCTAATTTCCCCGTTCATGACAACTGTACTGAGGGTGAATTTATATACAACTCACCTGTTCACATTATATTAAGGCTTAAAGTTATGCAGGATTCAGAGCGTGGACGCTTTGATTGACAGGTGGGCGTGGTCACAGGCGTCAGCCCGCCAGATGTTTCAGTGAGAGGTTCAAACTTTAACTTTGAGAGGAGTGAATCAGGACGGTTCATCCTCAGGAGATCCTGACATGTTTCAGTGTGGATAAACGGCCGTTGTCTCCTCTCTGTCCTCCAGGCTTCCTGCTCTTTAAGGACTTCTGTATGAATGAGATCGACGAGGCCGTGCCACAGCTCAAGTTCTACGAAGAAGTAAGTCTCAAGTGTCCCGTACACGATTAGACGACATCCTGGGACAGCGGAGAGATTACAGCCTGTAATCCCGCTCATTCTCATGTCCAGGCCTCTGACCTCGTGTTTCTGTGTCTCTGTCTCCAGATTAAAGACTACGAGAAGCTCGACTCCGAGGGAGGAGAGGCTGAGCCGCAGCCGGCAGATTTACGACGGCTACATCATGAAGGAGCTGCTGTCCTGTTCACATGTGAGACACCGTCCACGCAGAGACACCGAGACATCACGCAGAGACATTCAGAGATTTAAACGTCGGCTAGTTTCTCCTCTGCAGCAGAGGCCTGCAGCTCACATTATTTTAATGATCCGTCATATTATTTGATAATCAGCTGATGGTTTGATCATAAAAACTGAAAAAATCAAATTACAATCATCTAAACTGAATTTAAAGAGTTTCATCCTGAAAATGAACAAAACGACTCGATCGTCAGATTTATTGTCTCGATTATTTGAGCTCTGCAGAGAAGCCGAGGTCGAACTCCGACACGGCGTCTTCACATGGAGAGAACACGACAGATTGTTTTAAATCTGGTTCAAACTGATGTTAGCGTACAGACCACGTTTGTTTCTGTCAGGTCGAGTTTCGTTCAAGCAGCTGGCAGCTAAAAATGTTTTAAAAATCCTGGAATACCTTGAAAATGGTTCATTGTTTAACATAGAAAGTCTTTAAAAGTTCAATGAAAGCTGCACAGACACTAAAAACCTGCTGCAGGGAAAACTGGAGAATTCAATCAATCAGAACTGACAGTCTGTTCAAAGTCCTGTTGTCTCAGAGACAGTCACAAAGATCCAAAGTCCTGGACGGGACAGGACAGAAAGTTAATGCGTCATACTCGAGGCCTTAATATGCCTGGAACTCCTGGGAAACCTTGAAAATGGCAAAACAAATAGGTGCTTAAAAGTTTTGATATTTTGACCAGAGTTCAGTTTTTCTTCGTCGCCTTGATGAGCTCGTCAGTCTTACACCGACTGAAGACTCCTCACTCCTCCAGCCACCAGTGAGGCTCGGCTAAAAACCTTCTTCGCCGCCATCTTGGCTGGAAGAAACCTGCTGTACGACGCCATCGTCACGAGGTCGTGGTCTGCTCAGTCATCGCATGTTTTTACTGAATGTCAGCTGATCACGACGTCTCTGCAGACGCACAGCGACCTCTCAAAGAAAGTCCAGTGAAAAGTAATAAACGCAGATCAAGAGTCACGACTTAAAACGTCCAGTCACACACCAAACAGCCCAGCCTTTGCATGTACGTGTCACACAGAGGCATGATGGGAAAACCGGCTGGACCGAGTCCGTCCGTGTTCACGACAAACGGCGCGGCACAGAGCAGCTTTTGTCCTCCTGCGAGGCAACGCGTCTGGATGTAAAGCAAAGTTACCGCTCGCTGCCGTCTGACAGGGAGGAAGTTATTAAACACACCGCCCACGCACACACACACACAGATATCGGTGGTGTTGGTTGGTGGCGGTCTCATAGCAGCGTGATGTTCCTGGTCATGTTACAGGAGAGGCTGCACATCCTCAGTGAGAGAAAACAGAAGTGAAACGACGTGTAACGCTGCATTCTTCTCTTTGTCTTCTCAGCCATTTTCTAAGAAAGCAGTGGACCACGTGCAGAGCCACTTAGCAAAGAAACAAGTTCCCCCGACTCTCTTCCAGGTAAAACACCTTTCTCACACTCTCTTCTTCTGTGGTTTCTGCTGCTTTGTTGTTGTTTCCAAAATGCCTTCACTCATACAATAAGTAGTTCAGACCGAGCGATCTGATTGGTCAACTATCTATCAGCACGACATCAGTAAAAATGTCTGTCTGCCACCTCCACATCGTCACGGCCAGAAATGAATAAAACAATAAATAAATAAACTTTAATAAAGTCATAAATTAACTTTCTGCACTGAATATTCTGGATATTATGGACCGCCTCTTTAATACAGGTGTGTACCTCGTT
Organism: Nibea albiflora; assembly: GCA_014281875.1. Taxonomy (NCBI): domain Eukaryota; kingdom Metazoa; phylum Chordata; class Actinopteri; family Sciaenidae; genus Nibea; species Nibea albiflora. The sequence continues at coordinate 20,995,360 of CM024803.1, forward strand.
AATACAGGTGTGTACCTCGTTAATACAGGTGTGTACCTCGTTAATACAGGCGTGTACCTCGTTAATACAGGTGTGTGCCTCGTTAATACAGGTGTGTACCTACCGGTCGTTAATACAGGTGTTTACCTATACAGCTTACCTCGTAATACAGGTGTGTACCTCGTTAATACAGGTGTGACCTCTTTAATACAGGCGTGTACCTCGTTAATACAGGCGTGTACCTCGTTAATACAGGTGTGCACCTCTTTAATACAGGCGTGTACCTCGTTAATACAGGCGTGTACCTCTTTAATACAGGCGTGTACCTCTTTAATACAGGCGTGTACCTCGTTAATACAGGCGTGTACCTCGTTAATACAGGTGTGCACCTCTTTAATACAGGCGTGTACCTCGTTAATACAGGTGTGCACCTCTTTAATACAGGCGTGTACCTCGTTAATACAGGTGTGCATCTCTTTAATACCCATTTAAGTCAGTAATTGTTGAATAATCACAATATAATATTGAAGGTGTGCTTTGCCGTCGTCTCGTGGATGTATTGCATAATTTAAAAGAAAAAACAATAATATGACTGAAACAAAGAAGACTGGACTGAAAATATCGCAGATGATTTTCATAATAATGATAATAATGGCGTCCTGTTAGCTGCAGGTTGTTTGTCTGGGTGTGTCGCTCAGCTGTGATGCTCGGTAGATAAAAAGAAGCTTTCAGCTGCTGACAATGAGCTGCTATCACTGTCACACATCTGTTTCATGTCTTTATGTACGCTCGCTGTCTTCGAGCTTTGTCTCTGCGATGCTCTCGGTATGTCAACAGTTTACAGAAGCTTCTCGTTATCAAGGAAATGTTTCTACAAATGTTTGTATCATTTCCGCCCAGCCCTGATTTCTTTCTGTGTGTGTTATCTCCCCCGGTGTGGTGTGTGTTGTGTGTGTCGATGTTTTCCAGCTCTATAAACGTTATTTTAACGTTAGATTTAAACTTTGTAGACAACAAATGTTCACTGTGGACACCCAGGAAGACAAAAAGCAGAATATGAACGGAGAAGTTAGCTAAGTCCAAAACCAGGCTGTAAATATGTTTATTTCTGCTGTCTAACATGGGGACTTATGGAGACTGACTCACTGCTGCAACCAGCCTCAAGTGGACGTTTGAGGAACTGCAGCTTTTGGCACAAAACAAGTCGCCGCTCTGACAGTTTTAACACTCAGGAAGAAAAAAGAGGAAGAGCAGTTGTTTTCTTTGAGCTCAGTGTTTCCTCTTTTATGACAGCGCGGCTCTCCTGGATATAAAATTATCCTGCGACTTCATTTTCCCTCACAGATGTGACATCAAACATCAGTCAGTCAGTGTTTCCTGTAAAGTCCTCTGAAACATCTCACATGACAAGCTGACGACCGCGGGAATGTTGAGACATTTTAACACACAGTTTCTGTCTGTGTCCTCCTGCAGCCATACATAGTGGAGATCTGCGACAGCTTGAGAGGGAAGATCTTCCAGAAGTTCATCGAGAGGTGAGACGACGAAGGGTGGAGGTGGAGGAGGTGGATGGAAGTTTGATCACACAGACTGAATTCACATTTTATCTTCTTTTTTTCCTCCTCAGTGACAAATTTACTCGTTTTTGCCAATGGAAGAACGTGGAGCTCAACATCCACGTGAGTACACGCTTTGAAAGTTCATCTCACGCCTGTGGATCGACCCGCCGGAGGAGCTGCTGCACAGATATAATCCTGTCTGCTTTGAGTTATTGTACCACTTGTCCTGTAAATGATGTAATCATCAGGGGAACTCTGTTAACGTTCCTCCTCCTCCATCCTCAGCTGACCATGAACGACTTCAGCGTGCATCGGATCATCGGCAGGGGCGGCTTCGGCGAGGTGTACGGCTGCAGGAAGGCCGACACGGGGAAAATGTAAGGAGAGAGCAGACACGCACACGAGCGCGAGCCGTGACACTGACGTGTCTGACCTGAGCTGTTTGCTGTTTGTCAGGTACGCCATGAAGTGTTTGGACAAGAAGAGGATCAAGATGAAGCAGGGCGAGACTCTAGCACTCAACGAAAGAATCATGCTGTCGTTAGTCAGCACAGGGGTGAGTTCAACACCGGACACACAAACGTTTGACCAAACACGACATGATGTGAATAAAACAAGAGATGAACAGTTTTTCTCTCCCGATACCGATTCAGATTCTTGTGCTGTCGGCCGATACCGTGTACAGATCCAACACCGGTTTGTTTACTGGTTAGCTCCGTTAAGCTCTGGCACAGTTCTTCATAGAGCTTAACGGAGCTAACCAGTTAAATAGATCACTAATTTCATAAATGACGTGGTATCGGATCAGTGCCTGGACTCTAGTAGTCGCCGATACCGATGCCAGCATTTTCGGAGCAATTACCGATACTGATACCGATCGGAAGAACTCTAAATAAAACAAAGTTAGGCCAACATGTTTACATGCTATGTGTACTGATGTTGCAACTGATTTCCTCGTTAGCAGCATCAGTTATGTTACTTTCGACATCTGAGTGACGTGCTGTCCTCGAATCTGACAGTTTCAGTTACTTCACAGGAGAATGTTGTCAAATCAAAGACTTCTTAAAGGGGCAGGTGTGTGATGTCCAGGTGTTGGTAGTGTTGTAGAGGAGGTCCTCAGCTCCTCAGGAGGTTTGTGAAGGTAGACAGGTAGTCCTGATCTGGTAGGATGTTCAACAGAACGTCTGATTCACTTCCTGTTTGTTTTTGACCCTCGAGCTTCTTTTAATGATGTCATCGTGTCTGACTGGAGAATTGGCGCCACCTACTGCTTATCTCGTGAGCTGACGCCTGGCGGCCACGTAACACTCGTGGACGTGTCGTGGAAACACGGCTGACGTGTAGCTGTCTCCTGCTGTTAATCACCTTGTGACCCTTTAGAGGGTCCCCAACCCTATGTTGGACCAAAGTATCTAAGTGTAGCTCCACCTGAAGGAGTAAACGGTGACGTTCTTAGTGTTTGATTCAAACTGTTTGTCTCTCTGCAGGACTGCCCGTTCATCGTTTGTATGACGTACGCCTTCCACACCCCCGACAAGCTCTGCTTCATCCTGGACCTCATGAACGGTAGGCCGACCTCCAGATTAAAGTAAAGATTGGATTACTCAGCCCGGTCAGGGGAATCAGAGGGCTGATGGGATTGTGACCTGAGCGCTGACGCCTCGCACCGCGCCGACCTTCCTGACGTCTAACACGAGCTTCCTTTAACACGGCTCAGGCTCGCCGGACAGTTTCCGAGCTTCATCGGAGGCTCACAGCCGGTCTCACAATCAAAGCCTGAGTCACCTTTTAAAGTCGACACTTGACACAGGCGGATATAAATACAGCTGGAGACGAGTCATGGAAGGCCTCCCATCGATTCCCATTATCTCCCCCGGGAAGATTACCACAACTTATTGATGTGTATTGATTGAAGCATGAGATATTATGAGGTCATACTGATGCACTGTGTGTGTGTGTGTGTTCAGGAGGCGACCTGCACTACCACCTGTCTCAGCACGGCGTGTTCAGCGAGAAAGAAATGCGTTTCTACGCGGCTGAGATCATCCTCGGGCTGGAGCACATGCACAACCGCTTCGTCGTCTACAGAGACCTCAAGGTTAGACTGGAACGCTCCGGAAACGTTCGGAGAACGTCTGCTTCATCTGTTTGTTTGTTTTTTCCTCACGTCAACAAACGTCAGAAAAAGACCAAAAATCAGCAGCGAGGCATATTTTTATAATTCAGAGACACACACACACACACACACACACACACACACAGTGGCTCGTGTAGTGTGGCCTCAGGATGAGTCGTCGTTCTTGTGCTAACAGCTAAAACAGGTTTTTCCATTCTTCTCTTCTTTTGAGTTGAAGCTCGTCAGTTTCAGCTGCAGCAGCCAATCAGACGCTCCGACCGGTCGAACCTCCACAGTCAGCCTGAAACTGAGACTGAGCTCTGAGACTCGACCTGTCGTGTTCCCGCTTTGTTGATTTCATGAAGCAGCTTCTGAATCTGACGGAAAGTCTCGCTGCAGAATAGAAACAGGAAGAAGTTTAGTCTGTTTGTGTCGAGTGACGGAGACGGTGAACGAGAGCGAGCGAGCGCCGGCCTCACACACACACCACCTGACCCTGTCTGAATACACTCCAACACACACACTGTAGTTTAGTTCTCCCAGGATGAGTCGTGCTACGTTTGCAGCTAAAATGAAGAGCAGCAGTGCCACGCTGTCGACGAGAGAGAAAACCAAAACAAAGACACTAGAAGGCTCAAAAACATCTAAAATCAATCCGCTGCTGAAAATAGTCCAAGATCAGCGTCTTCAGCAGGAACCAATGAGCTTCGAGCTTTTGGTCGTTAACTGAGATTTGTTGACGTGAATCTGTTCATTAAGAATCAAACCATGAATGAAAGTGAGGAGATCTCTGGACACGCGTCACAGGTTCAAACCCCGCACGCTGCAGCTCCGCTCACATTTCCTTGTTTTCAGCCGTCTTCTGTTTTTGCTCCGGTCCTCCTGTTTGGACTGGTTGCCATAATAACAGATATATTTTGCTGGAAGTCAGGGAACAGTTTTAGAGCTTCAATAAACAGAGCAGCACGATGCAGATAATGCTTCCAGCTCCGAGTGTCGGCCGGAGAGAGAGAGAGAGAGAGAGCGAGAGAGAGAGCGAGAGAGAGCGAGAGAGAGCGAGAGAGAGCGAGAGAGAGAGCGAGCGAGAGCGTCAGTGAGTGAGTGAGTCTCAGTTTTTGCCAAACGGCAGAAGAAAACCAGGACAGGAGGTTTTTCTTTTATTGTCCACGCTGAGTTTTCTCCTGACGAGCGGAAATTGTACTTTAAGTTGTGAATGAGTCGTTTCCTCACGATCGCATCTGTCGTCTCCCCGTCATCACCGTCTCTCTCTCTGTGCCTGTCTCTCTCTCTGTCTGTCTCTCTCTCTGTGTGTCTCTCTCTCTCTGTCTCTCTCCCCCCTGCAGCCAGCGAACATCCTGTTGGATGAACACGGCCATGTTCGTATCTCCGACCTCGGCCTGGCCTGCGACTTCTCCAAGAAGAAACCTCACGCCAGCGTGTGAGTATCTGTATCTGTGTGTGTGTGTGTGTGTGTGTCTGATCGCTCGTTAGATTTTTCCAGACGAGTCTAATCAGCTCCTCTCTGAGCTGGTGATCACGTCTGTGGTCATAAGTTAATAAATCCTGACACGTCATCGTCAACACTTCCAGAATTCAAAAGTTTAAGCTCTGAATTATGAAAACATTTGTTTTAAAGTTTACTTTGTGGTTGTGTTGCTGAATCTGCTCACAGACGTTTGTTTCTTTTATTAAATCATAAAATATGAAAACTTAAAGGTCCGGTGTGTGTCAGATTTAAAGCACGGTTCAAAGACTGTCCAAATCTGAGGGAGCTGGGCCTGGAAAATCCTTGAAAAGACTCCTTGAATTTGATGTTAAAGGAGCCAGTTACTCCACAGCGGACCTTTAAGTCACAGTTTGTGATGTTCAGGTAGCTGACGGAGGTCACGTGTTGTCCCGGGCGTCAGCGTCGTGTATCAGAAGCAGCTTTTACAGCCGAGCGGAGGCGTTTTATTACCCACTCGCTCTGCGCTCGCCGCCAGGGCCGTAAAAAAGTAAGGAGTGTGTGTTTGACGTGACGCTGTGGTGTGTGTGTCGCAGGGGGACTCATGGCTACATGGCTCCGGAGGTTCTTCAGAAGGGGACGGCGTACGACAGCAGCGCTGACTGGTTCTCCTTAGGCTGCATGCTCTTCAAACTCCTGCGAGGGTAACAACTCCACCTCCTCTTCTGCCACTTCCTGTCTGCTCTCAAACCTCTCCTGCTGCTCGGCGTGAACCTCTTTGAATCTGTGTGTGTGTGTGTGAGAGTGTGTGTTTGATCTTGTTTGTGTGCGAGGCTGTGTGTGTGTGTTTGTTTGATCTGGAGTGTGTAAATGCCAGAGGTCTGCGCCCAGTAGGTCAGAAATCAGGTAAAAAGGAGGGGAAGAAGTGTGTGTGTGTGTGTGTGTGACATCTTTCCATTCATGTTTGGATGTGTGTGTTTGAACACTTTAAAGAGGCAGAGTGTGTGTGTGTGTGTGTGTGTGTGTTTGGAGAAAGGTTGGACTCGTCCTCTTCACTCTCATCCTCTGCCATTCCGTCCGTAGAAGCTGCTGAGCCCGGTTCTCTGGCTCTGATCCAACCCGAGCTGATGTTAGCTTAGAAATGTCTGTTAATGTCAACAAACAACCGAGACCCGAGGCGGAGCAGCCGGAGGACATCAGAGCCAAAACCAGGAAACATTTTCTCCATAAAATCTGATCCAGTTTCACCAGAATCAGAGAATAGTTGGTGCTGTGTGACTTAGTGCCGTAAAGCGTTACGTACTTTACGTTACACAGTGTGAGGACAGTCTCAGTGTCAGTCTTCCAGTCTTCAGGTGTCTTGAACAGTCTGTGAAGATGCTGCTCTCAGCGGTCGTCTCTGAGTCTCGGACGGAGAAGCTGCTCCGCCTCGTTTAAGCGCTCTCTCGATGTCGGAGGCTCTCGCGCTCTTCGAGTTCTTCAGCTTCAGAAAAACAATTTGACTTTATGAAAATCTGAGAAATAATCTCTCTTAATGGAATCTGAAGCCGCAGCAGAGACAATAAAAACCATCAGAGTTTAATGAGTCTTTGATTAGTTCATAATGATTCAGAGTACACGCGCTCACGAGGAGACGAAGACTTAACGAACATCTCAGTGATACGGAACATGAAGCTTTCAGTGACTTCTTTACTTCTTTCATAGCTCGAGCAAGACGCACACAAAACAGGACCGAAGCTCCTGAGTTACTGATCCAGAGTCAGTGTCAGACTCCACGGACACCTCAAAGATCATCCACAGACTGTCTAAAACTGGACGTAGTCTCTGTGACGACCCCGCAGACTGTCTAAAACTGGACGTAGTCTCTGTGACGTCCCCACAGACTGTCTAAAACTGGACGTAGTCTCTGTGACGACCCCGCAGACTGTCTAAAACCTGGACGTAGTCTCTGTGACGACCCCGCAGACTGTCTAAAACTGGACGTAGTCTCTGTGACGACCCCGCAGACTGACGTCCCCGCAGACTGTCTAAAACTGGACGTAGTCTCTGTGACGACCCCGCAGACTGTCTAAAACCTGGACGTAGTCTCTGTGACGTCCCCGCAGACTGTCTAAAACTGGACGTAGTCTCTGAGACGTCCCCGCAGACTGTCTAAAACTGGACGTAGTCTCTGTGACGACCCCGCAGACTGTCTAAAACTGGACGTAGTCTCTGTGACGTCCCCGCAGACTGTCTAAAACTGGACGTAGTCTCTGTGACGACCCCGCAGACTGTCTAAAACTGGACGTAGTCTCTGTGACGACCCCGCAGACTGTCTAAAACTGGACGTAGTCTCTGTGACGTCCCCGCAGACTGTCTAAAACCTGGACATAGTCTCTGAGACGTCCCCGCAGACTGTCTAAAACCTGGACGTAGCTCACGTAGAGCTCGTGAACACGGAGTTAGCGCGAGCACGCTGAGTTGCAGAACATTAAAACACGTGGACTTTTAAAAGGTGTGTGTCCTCCTCTAATAACCTGTCTGTCTGTCTGTCTGTCTGTCTGTCTCTCCTCCAGGCACAGTCCCTTCAGACAGCACAAGACCAAAGACAAACATGAGATCGACCGCATGACGCTCACCATGGTAAGACGCTTCCACACGCCGCTGTCGCTGGATGGCGGATGCGTACGCTCTGTGTAAACACGGCGTGCAGACGGGGCAGCGTGTCTCTTTGCACAGCGCTGAACACGGGATCAGCCCGTGTTTACTTACAGTAATACCAAACGCACACAGACACTGTACCGTGTGAACGGACGCACACTCACGCGAGGAACAACGCCTCACATTCACCTGTACCTGACCGAGCCGTCAGCGGTGCACCTCCACCTTCATGCCACGCCTGGGTGGAGCCCAAAAGGATTTAAAGCGCGTCCAGCTCGGGTTCACTCGGAGCGAGGAATCGAACGAGTCATTGATTAATCGATGAAGGTTGACGCATCGTCGAGGTGAAGCAGCATCGATGCTTCGGACTCGC
>CM024803.1:21008470-21023470 GCA_014281875.1 Nibea albiflora
CCTGATCTGAAGCTTTTCCTCCTCGTTTAGTCGCTGATCTCCAAGATTCAGAGTAAATCTCAGAGACCGTCAGTCGCAGGATTCGACCTCCGTCACGTGTCTCCTCTGCAGCTCCGTAGTCGTGCACGTCGAGGTCGTAGTTACCCATAAGTCCCCGCCGCGCTTCCTGTTTGCTCGTTGCTGATTGGTCGGCTCTCTCCACAGCAAAACCTGCTGACGATGGAGCAGATCGTGACGGTGGAGGAGACGCAGATTAAAGACAAGAAGTGCATCCTGCTGCGCATCAAAGGAGGGAAGCAGTTTGTGCTGCAGTGCGAGGTAAGACGCCGACGCCGCGCGTCTGATTCCCGTCCGACACAAAGAGACGGAGACGCGCTCATTTCTTCTTCTTCTCCTGTGTGTGTGTGTGTGTGTGTGTGTGTGCGTGTGCGCACGCGCAGAGTGACCCGGAGTTCGTGCAGTGGAAGAAGGAGCTGACGGAGGCGTTCACAGAAGCCCAGAAGCTGCTGCGCCGCGCCCCCAAAGTCATCGGCAAAGGCCGGGCCGGCGTGGTGGAGCTGTCCAAACCGCCGCTCACACACCGCAATAGCAACGGCCTGTGAATACACACGCATTTCACACACACACACACATGTATACAGTATATATGTACACACACACACACACACACACACACACACTGCATCCCACCTCCTCGTCCTCATCAGCCGCAGGACTTTTTCCCACGACGCCTCGCAGTGTGTGTACGGACCACCAGCCTCTTACAGCACACACACACACACACACACACACACACACACACACACACACACACACACGACATGACGACCAATCATAAGCGCGTTAGGTTTAGTTTTTTGTTGTCTGCCATGATGGGACCTTCTTGCCAGTTTTCAGTGAGAGGACGACGAAGCGGCGAGAAACATTCGTGAGGACTCAGCATGTGAAGAACCTCAGCATGAATGTGACGAGGACGGACGCCGTCTCTCCTCGTCTTCTCCTTCCTGTCTCTCTCTCTGTCCTCCACCACCACCACCTCGCTCTGTCTGAAGCTCCGTCCTCTCCACGCGGCGGCCACGTTGGACTCGTCTCTGAGGCGCGAGGCTGGACGCTTCCTTTCATCCCCTCCGTTAAAGTGCCAACGTCAATATTTACCGGAGTCACCTGAGGCACCGGGAGGACCTGCTCCGTGGCAGACTCACCCCCACCCTTTTTCCCGGATACACTGAGGGTGGAGGTGGAGGGGTGGAGGTGTTTGATCATTCCAGTGCAGGAAAAAAACAAGGAAGTAACAGGAACCAGAGACTCTCTTCTGATTGGCTCTCACAGAGCCAGTCGCCATAGAGACTGGGACTCCATTGGCTGACAAGCAGCAGCCGGTTGCTATGGGGATCGGTAACCAGGACAACGGTGTAACTATTGTGTATGAAGGCTACACTTGCAGACGGATGGAGGGAGTGACTGAGTGTAAATAAGATCTCTGTGCATCTCCAGTGTTTAACGTGTCCGTCATCGTGACTGTCCTGACTTCAGGGGGAAGAAGAAGACGAGGAGGAAGGTGGAGGCTTATTTTCCTGCTGTCGGTGTTGGTGGGTGGTGGTGGTGGTGGTGGGTGGGGTCAGGCAGGAAGTCTGACGGCTTTCAATCACTCGTGGCGCTGCGTCACCTCAGCTGGACTGTGTCGCTTTGAGTACGCGGAGGACTCGTTGAAAGGGCCAAACTGTCGCGTTCTTTGCGTTCGCTCGCTCGCTCGCTCGTTCGTTCTCGTACACGTCGTCGTCGTCGTCGTCTCGCAGCTTTTTTCCTGGAAATGTTTTCATCGTCTCGCTTGTTCGCGATCTATTGCGAGGAGCTGAAGCTAATAACCGTGAAACTCCGCCCTGAAAATACGACAAACAGAATCGCCATGGAAACGTTCACATCACCTCTGATGTGTCGGGCTTTTTTCCACGCGTTGAAAATGTTTCTTTCTCCTTTTTTTTGCCTCATCTTTCACGTCGTTGACGTCGCCTGCATTTCCCAGAATGCATTTTGGTCATTGCTAGAGTGAACAGGGATAAACAGATTTAATCGTCCGATTCTTCTGGACTTGGATCAAATTTATAACATTTTAAAATGAGTTCATGAAAAAAATAAACTGGTTTACAGCCGCTTCTCTTTGTACGGCATCGCGGTTATTACGTATTCGAAATTCAACATTAATGTTGAACACGGCTGCAAATGTTTTTAATCAATCTGAAAGTCTTGGTGCATTAAAAACTCGAGATCACGTGCCAAAAAAAGAAAAACTGCCGTACCTCTAACGTCCACGTGAGGCTGGTTCCAGAAGTGAGTCAGTCTCCATAAGTCCCCATGTTAGACAGCAGAAATAAACATGTTTACAGCCTGGTACAAAAAACAGTTTTGGTCTCTGTAGCTAATTTCCCCGTTCATGACAACTGTACTGAGGGTGAATTTATATACAACTCACCTGTTCACATTATATTAAGGCTTAAAGTTACCCACGCTTTGAGACAGGACTGCCAAGATGGTGGCCACCAGAGCCACCACACTGAGCTTCACGATGACATGCGGCTTACGTCACGGAGACTCCGTCATCGTGAGTTTACCATCAACATAACATTGCTGTAAAAGTGTTTGAGGGTGGAGTTTCCCTCCGACTTTATGATTTCTGTATTTCGGTGACACAGTTCAGATGAGGTTTAGTTTTTTTTAAACAAACGGGGCTTTTTACGGTTTACGTCGTCGATTCAAACGAAGGGCAGAAACGCGCACAATCGTAGTGTTAAAAAAAAAAAAAGACGTGAGCATGAGGACGCGATCGATCGTTGGATCCATTCGTTAATTTCAGGGTTTGTTTGTTTTTTATTTTTCATGCAGTACAAAGTGTCCTCGTCTGTGATGATGTCCATGCATTTCCAGAGCTGTCATGTGACCTGCGGTAGGAAAAGGGTTGATTCGGGCGGGCGGGGTGACGGGCGGGCGGGGGTGCATCGTGATTTCTTTGGGTTTTTTTCTTTGTAGCCTTTAACCAGTCAGGGGGAGATGATATCGTCTTATAGAGAAATTTTGTCACCTCTCAAGGTGTCTTTTATTTTTGTAAACCAAAATGGTTTTTATTGTTTTCATTGAAATTTCTGTTGTTGCACCTTTTTAAGCCCGATGTGTTACTTACTAGTTGTTAAATGTGCCAAATAACTGTTGCTGATTGAGTGGGAACCAATGGGAAGCCTCCTTTTTTTTTTTTTTTTTTTTTTTACTTTTCTGACCCTTCTCACCGCAGACGGCCAACATTAAACAGAAAACACACACACACACACACGGAGAGAGAAAAGTTTGGAGGGTTCGATAACTGTGACCAAACATTTTTTAATTTTAGCCACACATCCGATCCGGCTCACACAGTGTGTGTTCACGTCGCGTGTCCGCGTTAGCATGCGGGACGCGGCTGTGCGTAGACACACGTTTAATCCAGCGTCCACACCGTCCGCGTTAGCGTGTGACGCGGACACGTGACGGTACAGTCGCGTCCCGCACGCTAACGCGGACACGCGACACTTCATTTCTGTCTTTCGCTTTTATTTTTTATTTTTACTCTTCACAGATTCTCCGCTCAGACACGCTCGACACATTTAAAAAAACAAAACAAAAAAAAAGGATGGCATATAGGAAAAAAAGTTCAAAGTATATATAAATATATGTGTATATGAAATGACAAAATGCTCTAGGTTTATTTAAAAGATTTAATGTAGAAAACAAATTGTTCGGGGGGTTTCGATGTGAGTATAATTGTTTGTGGTGAAGACTTCAGCTCAAATCTTGCACATAAAGACTTTAGATATTGTACCTGCGAGTTCCAGATGATTATTTTTGTTTGAATACAGGACTCTTTGCTCTTTCATATTTATTGCGTGCGAGGGGAGCTTCTTCTACTTCTTCTTCTTCTTCTTCTGTCGCTCCGTCTCTCCTCCACGTCGAGCCCTCCGCCGAGCGCTCGCTGTAGAAACTCCTCCGGTTTACACCCGTTTTGTTTTCATACACCACAGACAGACAAACACAGATACTACTGGCTTTGGGTTATTATTTCCAATGAGGTTATGATAATACTGATATATAATTGATAATATTATTCAATGATTATTAAATTTATTTTATTTCAATGATTTTTTTTTTTTGTTTTTTCGAGACAGGTAGGAAGTTGCGTGTTGGACTGCTTGTAAAAACAGTTCATGAATAAAAATTCTTTTTCCGTGTTGCCTCGTGTCCTGATGGTTTTACTGGATTTAATAATTAACAACAGGCTTTAATCAAATGGAGAAAAAAGGTCATCCAAATGTCCATCCATTTTCTTCCTCTTATCCGGGGTCGGGTCGCGGTGGCGGCAGGTTTATCAGGGCGGTCCAGCTCCACGATGAAGGAACCCTGAGGAACTCTGCAGCCTGAGGCTCCTCTGAGCTCTTTAAGATGACGCTTTGAAGCTGAGGAGAACGTCCACCATGTTCCTACAGCAGCCCGTAGCATCAACATACATGTATATATGCAGTCTGTTAGTTTGTGGTAGAGGACGTAGCAGCTAACGCGGCTCCTCACTATCTCTTTAAGCGTTATCTGAATGTAAACGTGTTTCTAGGAGGTCTGCTGATCGTCTCCTGTCCTCACAGAGAGCACCAGGCTCCACCTCCTCCTCCTCTTCACCTCCTTCCTTCCTCCTCTCTCCCTGTCAGCTGGACCTGTCAATCAAACCGGACAGCTGATGCGATGCAGATCTGCACATGTGCACTCGTGTCGCCTGTCGCAACAGCCGGCGTCCATTAACACCCCCACCACCTCCACCACCATCCACCCTCTCACACACACACACACACACACACACACACCTTTAAGGGCAATAAATACTGAATAAAGTTAAAGTTTCGTCTCAGATCGTCGCGTTCTTCTCTTGTTCACTTCTTGTTTTTTTTTTTGTTGGTTTGGGTTCGGGCGGTTCTCCAAACCGGGTCGCAGCCCGGTCCTCCCCCCTTCAGCCTGCTGGTATTTATAGTCCGTCAGCCCCGCTGTGTTGCTTATCACCCGTGTGTCACTCTATTTCTGACTCCATCCCCCTCTCAGTCTGCCCGCTGTGGGTCTGTGGTGGTGTTTGTGTGACAGCGGGACTCTACAAGATTTAACCACCTGGACATTTTACCTGTTTTTCAGCTGTTTCTTTTGAAGGTATGCCGCCGTGTGTGAACCAAAGTGGTTTGACATTGCAGCTCTCGCTGGAACGTTGGTTTGAGTTCCTGTCTGTGGTGGCTCATCAGAAAGAGGTTTCTCCTCGTGTCTGACTGTTTTTTGGGTTTTTGTGTCATTTGAATCGTAAAGTTTAAATATAAATCTGTTTATAGTTTGAAGTCTGTGCTGGTGTTTGTCAGGTGGAGTCCTGGTTGGCAGAGCGCCTCGTCCTGTTCAGCACTAACCGTCGAGTTGTTTACAGGGACCAGCGACATGACCGGGCTCCTAATGTGGAGCTCTGAAGGCCGGCGTTCGGCCCCGGTTTACCGGACACGAGGTGCCACCGAAATGAGACAAAACCTTAAATCGAGCACTCGTCCTATGATTAGAAGAGAAAGCTGAAAATACTCGATGGAAACATGAGAGGCGGACAAACGAACAAAGTGTGTGACCTACTTTTTAAAGTTCACACCGTCAAACAGAAAAAACAGAATCAAAGTTAAACTTAACGTTACCGTGACGTACGTATCATGTTAGCCAAACTTTCTAATATTTATCTTGTTATGAATTGTTTTGTTATATTGATGATTTTTAATTGATTTGATGGAAGTTCATTCCAAGAAGTACATTGAATTTAAAATGAGACAGTTTTTTTGTGTGTATTCAAAGAAAACATCGTGTACTGACAGTATAATGTAAAGTTTGCTTTGAATCGTCTATTTCCACAACATAGAGTCGTGTTATAGTCCAGTATTCACTTTTGGCTCTGGTTTGGTCTCCACCAACTCCTGAGAAAAATATCTGAGTGATTTCACTTTTTAAAAATCTGCCTGCCGGAAATGAAACAAAAAAAACAGCAAAGTTACGGACTGACACCAAAACAACGAGCTGAAAGACACAAAAAAGTTATTTGTACAGCAGCGTGTTGCTGAAACAGATCCAGTGTCGTCACGTATACGCAACATATATAAATATAAACTTTTTGTTACAACAAGATATTTTCATGTTATGACGTACAGACTTTACGTTAGTTTTACGTTATAACACGAAACTTTTCTTGTTCTGACGATATATTATTTATTTTGTTATGACGTGAAAATGAAGTTTGTATTTCTTAATAACATGAAACTGTTTTTACGTTGAAGTTATTATCACATTACGTCACACGTAAAGAAAATCACGTCTTGTTATAACATGAAAGGTTTTAACGTTCCTCTGAGAGAGCTTAGATTGTTATAACGACACGTTAGATTATATATTGTGTTATATATTTGTGTGTAATTTAAAACATTTGACGTCATGTTTTTTACTCCGTCGTTAAAATATTGATGACTCAGCTGTGAGCGACGTGATCGATGAGCCTGAGATGAAAAACAGGCGTCAGACTCAGGACGGTTTCCTGGTGGTGTGTGTCACCGTGTCACCGTGACGACGTGTCACCGTGACGTGTCACGCTCAGGTTGTTTCTTCTGTTGTCGTCAGGTTGTTCGTCTTTCTCTGCGCACACACACCACCGCCACTCTGACATCACATCTGGCTGACCTCCGTGTGACCCCTCCTGCACACCCCTGAACCCCCTGATACCCTCCACCCAACCACCACCACCACCTCCACCCACCTGTGACACCATGGCACTGTCTTCACGCTTAAAACTGTGGGAGCAGAAGGGAGGTGCAGAGTTTCTGCATGCTGCCTGAACTGAACATCTAATGTTGACTCTGTGTGTGTGTGTGTGTGTGTGTGGATTGATTACATGGTGAGTGGACCCTCTGTTCTAACCCTGAATCATCCCGACGTGTCGCTGTGAGTCCGCCTGCTGCTCTGATTGGTGTGTTAGTCATCCTGCGTGTTTACGAGGCCGAGCTTTTTAAAGCTGCATGCTGTCACCGACATTTGTGTTGATACTCCGAACTCAAAGTCCTCCAATCAAACAGGAAGCCGAGTGCTGCTCACTTCTTCTGCTGACCGAGCTAACCACAGTTAGCGCTTCACTACTTAGCAATGTTTACATCAAGTACTGGAAGCTAATGTTAGCAGTGAGCTACATGCAGATACAGCCACAGCGGACCAAGTCCAGTAAAGGTTCTTTAGCTGGTTCTGTCTTCCACAGTTGGATGATGTTTCACGTTGAGTGTTTCAAACCACTCGGAGACTCTGAGCCTCTCAAATCTGTTTTCATGAAACCCTGAAACAGAAAAAGCTTCCAGGTGTGTTCAGTCATGCAGCTCACCGAGCGCTGAAAGCATTTCGGAGCCCTCCTGGTCTGAATCTGTCTGCAGGACGAAACTTTCCTGGACCGAGTGAAGAGGAGACCCATGCTGGTCGATGAACTGACAACACATTACGTCTGTGTTCATACAACCAAAGTTAGAATTACTCAGCAGGTTCCTGGAGTTTCTCACGTCGTAGCTTGTCGTAGAAACAGCTGTCCTGTCCTGACCTTTCTGATGGTCCCTATTGTGTCAGCAGGTGATACCTATTAGTTAAATGTCAGGCCTCTGGCCACTGCTCTCTGTTTGGCACTTCTCGTTCCCCCGATGATGCTCGTCATAACCGCTGACTCATGTTTCCTCGTAAAGCCGGAGGACACGCCGGACAACCGAGAATTAAACTGAAGTGTGGAAAGTTCAGGAGATCACAGATCTGACAGTCTGGAGGTGAGACGTCTGACCCGTGGACGACATTGATGAACATCTCAGGGTGACCTGTCCGGCTTCCAGATGCTCGGCCTGTTACCGAGGCTGAACCACGCCAAACAAACTAAATACCAAATGACCATATTTCCAGGTTTTATTTGTCTCAGTGACGATCTTTCAAGTGTACAAAGATTTGATTTTTATTCATCACGCTCGAGGCGTGGGGGAGTGGTCGGGTGTTGCAGGGTCACTTCATGAAGTCCAAACTCAACTTTTAGCTCCGGCTTTGGTCTCCACCGCTGCAGCCACCGAGTGCTCCACTTTTTAGTCTAATCCAGCTTCTACCGACGGCCGGGGTGCTGCAGTGTGTGGAGAGGCTTCAATAAATACACATGGGTCAGTATTAGTGACAGCAGGTGGTTAAATGTTAATAAAATGATTCTCTGACTGGTGAACATGAACAATGAGAAAACCTGGAGGACCAGACAGAAGGACAAAACCTTTGTTTTATTTTTCATTTCCATCTGTCCAAATATCTGAAAAACCTGCATGAATCAAAAGCTTGACTAACATTTTGAGTGAAGCCTCAGCAAGGTAAACGTCTCGTGTAACGTGACGTGAATGCGTTTGTGTTCGCTCTCTCATTACCATAAAATGACTTCTGTTATCACCGATCGATGAATCCACAGATAAAGGAGGAGAAAACGCCGGTGGCCCCCGCCGTCCCTCCGCCGCCTCTGTCAGCTCTGCCCGGCGGCTTCCTCAAACAGCTGGTCAGAGACTCGGAGAAGGAGACCAAACAGAAAGAGCCGGACGTGAAAGACGAGAAACCCGTGAGTCAACAGCGACACCTTTGGCCGTTAAGTGAACTGCAGTCAGCGTCCTGCGACACATTTAGAATAATGTAATCTGTAATGTTCACATATTTTATGTGGACCACTGACTCCACGATGTTAGCTTGCTGCTGATTATCCAACACCAGCAGAGAGGAGGCAGGAAAGTCGTGGAAGGTCAACGCGTTCACCAACTGGCAATCAGAGTGATTCACACGTTAAACGAACCTTTACAGTGAATTAAAGCATTTTCCAAACTGACTTACTTTCTTCCTTCAGCCAAGCAAACTGAGCGACAACCTCGTGCAGCAGTTCCTCCTACCGGATCAGACTCCTCCGATCCTCGAGGCCGAGATGTCACTCCGGGCCGAGCAGATGACCAACAACAGAAGGCTCATAGTCAGTCCTGAACCCGACAACAAGACGGAAACCAGAGAGCCCGTAACACCCGAGCAGCTGAGGCAGAACCAGGACGTGACGCCAGAGAAGAGAGCGAAGACGCCAGAGAAGAGGGCGAAGACGCCACAGGTGGAGCAGAAGAAGGAGAGGATAGAGGAGGTGAAGCAGGTGGAGAAGAAGGAGGAGAGGCAGGAGCCGGAGGGAAGGCAAGCAGACACGACTATAACTGAGAATGACAGGAGAGAGGTACGTATGTTTGTAAGACGAGTCTGAGGTGAACTTCCTGGTGTACCTCATGGTGTACTTCATGGTGTACCTCATGGTGTACTTCATGGTGTACTTCATGGTGTACCTCATGGTGTACCTCATGGTGTACCTCATGGTGTACTTCATGGTGTACTTCATGGTGTATCTCATGGTGTACTTCATGGTGTACTTCATGGTGTATCTCATGGTGTACTTCATGGTGTACTTCATGGTGTACCTCATGGTGTACTTCATGGTGTACCTCATGGTGTACCTCATGGTGTACTTCATGGTGTACTTCATGGTGTACCTCATGGTGTACCTCATGGTGTACTTCATGGTGTACTTCATGGTGTACCTCATGGTGTACTTCATGGTGTACCTCATGGTGTACCTCATGGTGTACTTCATGGTGTACTTCATGGTGTACCTCATGGTGTACCTCATGGTGTACCTCATGGTGTACTTCATGGTATACCTCATGGTGTTGATGATCTCAACATTTAACTTTACCTCGGTTGTGTTTGTTGCTCCTCAGACGAGGGACGTGTGGTATGAAGCTGGCACTGTTTGGTATGTTCACAAGGACGGGTTCACACACGGTGAGTCCTTAAAACACACACACATGTTTGCTTAGGTACATTTCAAGGACATACTGACTCAAACAGACTTCCGGGGACGTCTGACACACTGACTTCATTAAAGGAGCAGTGTGTCAGGTGTGAAGGCATTTATTGACATCTTTACTTCTAATACTTCTTCTGGATGCTTCCTGCCCTGCCACACGGTTTGGATCAGGTGTTGATGTTTACCTGTAAGACTGATCATGGCTCTCTGATTGGTTACTTGTTTAAGCCACTCAGCTGAAGCCAGACGAAGGCACGCCTGAACTCCCAGAAGGCCGAGTGCGGGTCCGACTGGAGAGCGACGGCTCGCTGCACGATGTCACAAAGTTTGAGATTGAGAAGGTCGCACCGTTCTTAAACTTCTTTGTGTTGGTGATGAACTCTTCAGTGGACTGACGTTCTCGTCTTCCTCCTCAGTGTAACCCGTCAGATCTGGACCTGTGTGAAGATCTGAGCGACCTGCAGAGCGTGAATGAATGTGGAGTCCTGCACACGCTGACCAGTCGAGCTAAAGCCAGCATGCCGCTCACGCATGCGGGACCCAACTTGGTCAACTTCTGGCCTCCGTTACAGGCAAACAGCAAGGTGGACGATCGCTCACATGCAGCTAAATACAGAAACTAATACCTACATCCTGGAGCATGGAGCTGCTTCATTGCAGTCGTCATCTTTAATTAGTCACATGAACCGTTTTCATTCGTCCTCTCTTCTTCTGTCAGACTCCGAAGTCCCGGCGAGGGGAGTCGATATGGGACGCTCCTCCTGCTCTGGCCGCTCTGGTCAAACGGGTTTACGTGTCCATGGTCGGCACCAGAAGAGACCACAGTGTCTGCGCAATGGGACGCAGTGGGACCGGCAAGACCACGGCGTGCCAGGCCTTCACGCACGCCCTCCTCAAACAGGCCGGCACCACCGGAGAGAAGATCAGCGGTGAGTTGCAGCAGCTCGACAGATTCCCGTGCTGCTCTGCAGACTGCTGATTCATGTGTTGTGTCACCAGTGGAGCGCGTGCAGGCCATGTTCACCATCCTCAAGTCTTTCGGCTGCGTGAGCTCTCAGCACAGTGACGCCTCGTCTCGCTTCGCCATGGTCTTCTCGCTGGACTTTAACCACGCCGGACAGGCGGCTGCCGGACACCTACAGGTACGAAACACACACACACACACACACACACACACACAGAGGTTTAACAGAGTCTAACATGGTCACTCACTTCTTCTTCTCCTCCACCTCCTCCACCATCCTGCTGCTCCATCAGACGATGATGTTGGACAAATGGAAAGTTTGTCAGGCGACTCAAGGAGAGAGTAACTTCCTGGTTTTCTCTCAGATGCTGGCAGGACTCAGCACAGAGATGAGGTACTTTAAGTTGTAATGTAGTATTTTCACAATGTCGTATTGGTACTTTTACTCAAGTAAAGTGTCTGAATACTTGAATACTCCCTGGTTTTGTCATCGTACGCGTCACAGGTTTGTTTTAACATCTGAATGTTCGGATTATTCTCCATCAGGACAGAACTGCAGCTCCATCAGCTTCCATCAGACTCCAACTCTTTTGGTATCGTTCCTCCCACCAAGGTGCGTCTCACACAGCCACTGAATAAATCAGTAATATCTGGATATCGATGTCTGACTATGAATCCAAAGGTGTCACGGCATGTTGAGTCCCATCAGGTGTCTCAGGCCACCGCTGGAGGTTTGAGGAGCATGATCACGGTTGGAACTGTTGGGTGTCTAGACCTGCTCTGTATGGCAGGAGTCATGAGATGATGTATGTTATGATTTATGAAATGAAATTGAATTAAAGTTATTCTTTTAATCTAAATCGTGACATCTTCAGGACTCAATGACCAAACTTTAAAACTTCTGACTCACAGAACATCACGGTCCGTCTCTGCTGGTGGGAAACGTCCTCACAGCGTCTTACGCTGAGTGCCACATTAAAAGAACATTTCATGATCAGCATGAATTTGAAAACGAGCAAATGAAAAAAACGTTTTGGTGTTTACGACCGCGCTGCTCGAGCGAGAGTGAAAATAGAAAATCAGAAATGTTTTTCATGAAGAGGTGAAATCATGTAGAGACTCAGGCTGTGATGGGAGATGAGATGTGACTCAGCTGTTCTTCCACCTTATTAAGTGGCTGATTTCAGAGGCAGACCTCCTCTCTCTCTCCTTGTCTGTCCGTCGTTAGGTTGAGGAGAAACAGCGAGCGTCCGTCGGCTTCACCAAGCTGCTGACTGCCATGGAAACGCTCGGCTTCTCAGCCAGCGAGCAGAAGGCGATATGGCATGTTCTGGCTGGTATTTACCATCTGGGAGCTGCAGGAGCCTGCAGAGGTAACACTGATTCATCACCATCACTCACACTGTGTTCGTAAAAACCTCTACACATGTTGGTGCTTCGATGCTTTTGAGGACCGTCGTTAATACATCTTATGACAAAATAAACCTTATTAACAAATATACTAACTATAATAGTACAGACATTTATTTCCCCTCAAATCTTCTCACATTGTTTCATTTTAATGAAACATGGAGGAATCCAAGTCATTTTTTTCCGTTTCATAACAGAGCTGCAGATTCGTGCTACATCAACACATTTTCACTCACAACTCGTCAAATAACTTCAGTCAGTGGCTGTACGCTTCGAACTGTGACGCTGTAGGTAACCTCCAGACACCTGCAGCTTCAAAACAAAGCTCGGAGAGAATCATTTCACATTTTATGAACAGTTTGAAAACAGTTTTAGTTTAGGCACAAAAAGTACATACCGTAATGTAGCGTAACGTACCGTAATGTAGCGTAACATACCGTAATATACCGTAATGTAACGTAACATACCGTAATGTAGCGTAACATACCGTAATGTAACGTACCGTAATGTAACGTAACATACCGTAATGTAGCGTAACATACCGTAATGTAGCGTAACATAATACAACGTAACATACCGTAATGTAACGTAACATACCGTAATGTAGCGTAACATACCGTAATGTAACGTACCGTAATGTAACGTAACATACCGTAATGTAGCGTAACATACCGTAATGTAACGTAACATAATACAACGTAACATACCGTAATGTAGCGTAACGTACCGTAATGTAACGTAACATACCGTAATGTAGCGTAACGTACCGTAATGTAACGTAACATAATACAACGTAACATACCGTAATGTAGCGTAATATACCGTAACATTTGAATGCATTACTTGTAACGCAGTATTTCTACATTGTGATATTGGTACTTTGGTAACGTGTGTGTTTTTTTTCGTCTGCTCAGTGGGTCGGAGGCAGTTTGTGAGTTTCGACAGCGCTCAGGCGGCCAGCAGTGTGCTCGGGTGTGAGGGAGAGGAGCTGCACACGGCCGTCTTCAAACATCACCTCCGACAGCTGCTGCAGAGAGCCACCGGAGGCAGCAGAGAGAGGAGCCCCGCCGCTGAGGCAGAGGAGGGTATGACGCACACACTGAAGTTAAATATATACATACACGAGTGTGTAATGTAAATCCAGAAACCATCTGAGACCACGTCCGTGTTCATGTCTGTGGTTCTGGTCTCTGCAGGTCCGAGGTTGACAGCTGTTCAGTGTGTTGATGGAATGGCTGCTGGACTCTATGAAGAACTGTTCACCGCTGTAGTCTCACTTATCAACAGGTACGGATTCATCTCACACTGGGACCAGTCAGTAAGTTTGTATGAGGACGACCACAGTCACAGAGATGAGACAAGCAAGCCCGAACACGCACTCCTGTATAACGTGTGTGTGTGTGTGTGTGTGTGTGTGTGCACAGGGCTCTGAGCGGTCAGCAGCTGACGTTAGCCTCTATGATGGTGGTGGACACGCCGGGCCTGAGGAGCCCGAGACACTCTGCAGAGGAGCGAGGAGCAAGCTGGTCCGAGCTCTGCCACAACTACCTGCAGGAGAGGCTGCTGGAGCACTACCACACACACACCTTCAGACACACTCTGGAGAGATACACACAGGTAACACACACACCTTCAGACACACTCTGGAGAGATACACACAGGTAACACACACACCTTCAAACACACTCTGGAGAGGTACACACAGGTAACACACACACCTTCAGACACACTCTGGAGAGATACACACAGGTAACACACACACCTTCAGACACACTCTGGAGAGATACACACAGGTAACACACACACCTTCAGACACACTCTGGAGAGATACACACAGGTAACACACACACCTTCAGACACACTCTGGAGAGATACACACAGGTAACACACACACCTTCAGACACACTCTGGAGAGGTAACACACACAACAACAAAATAAAAGTCACCAAGCCGTCTTGGTCAGTCTTTTCACTGGTCCATCAATCACCAGCTCCGGTTCGGTCCAAACAGACTCTCAGTTTACGTTTATCTGTTTTGCTGACTCGTCCACAGCGAGTCATGGTTTTGTGTTTCCTGTTTTATTTTGTAATTTTCCCTTTACTTCCTGCCTTATTTGCGTCTTCCCACTGGTTTTCTTCCTGTGTTCTGCATCCTGGTTCTGCCTTTGTTCTTTGGACCTCGCCTGAACTCACCAGCTCTTTGTTATTTGAGGATGCTGACCTGTTCAGTCAGTGAAGTTTTCTTTTAGTTTGAAACGTGACACAGCAGACATGTCACTTTGTCACAGGATGTGTACAGATGTGGATTTAAAGTCATTTGGTAGTTTAAAGTTCAGATATTTGCTGCCATGATTCATCGTTCAGAGATGAAAACAAAGTGGTAACGTGCAGGAAGTGTGTTTCCAGATAAAATGTTCTTGTAATGTAGGCTACTTCCCCAGTGAGAGCTCCTTCTCCAACAGAACAAAAGCTTTTTCTTGTCTGACAGTGAAACCATTACGGAGCCTCGAGGGAGACGTGACCAAAAAGTTTCTGCTGCTTGCACCAAACTCTTCAAACCAGACTTTCAGAGTAAAAGTACTCGCTGTTCCTTTTCCTTTAACCCTTGAGACCCCAGAGTGCCCGTCCTATATTTCACTATGGTGAATTTCAAGTCTACCATTAAAACCTTTTGT
>CM024803.1:21028470-21033470 GCA_014281875.1 Nibea albiflora
ACTCAGCAGGGAGAACAAAGACCTGCAGGTAGACCTGAGAAAAGTAATCTATTACTCTCGGTGGACCAGAGGAGTGTGTCACAAAGCGGAGACAGTCCTCTCTCTCTTTTTTTTCATCAGGCTCGGCTAGACCAGTGTAAAGTCACCATGGAAACCCTGGAGAAGCAGCTGGAGGAGGAGAAACAGAAAGTCCAGATCGCCCAGAGTCAGAGAGGACCGGCCACAGGTAAAGATGGAGAGGAGGAGGAGGAGGAGGAGGAGGTGGAGGAAGGTGGAGGAGGAGGATGGTGTGGAGGAGGAGGAGGAGGAGGGGGAGGAAGGTGGAGGAAGGTGGAGGTGGAGGACACACAAACTAAATCATTAAGGTGTTCGTTGTTCGACTGAAGGAAATCTGTTAAAACGTCTCCATGTTCCAAGAAGTTTGCTCCGTCAGGTTCTCCGCCCGATTAACTTCTCTGTGGACGTTGTACCGGACCGTTGTGGTTCAGAAGGAGCTGAGCCTGAAGACAAAGCTCTCGATCTTCCGGTCCGGGTTGTGACTGAAACAACGAGGTCGGATCCGCTGGGTGGCTCCGAGAGAGGAACATCTGGAGGGAGCTGAGGTGGTTCAACATCTGGGCAGGATCCTCGTGGGAGGAGACCCAGAACCTTCTGGAGGGACATAGCCCATCTAACGCTGGGACGCCTCCTGATAGTCACAGATGCTTTGGAGGACGTGTGGAGTTTATTTCCACAGTGTGTCAGACTGATACAACAGAAGTTAAATATAACACTCCTGCTTGTTGAACTCCGCCTGCCTCCACCTTCAGTCAGTAGAAGCTGATGATCTTTGGCCTGTCAGCAGGTTTCTAAGTGACCGTGTCCATCACCCTGACACAGTCACATCCATCTCTCCCCGCAGACAGCGAGCTGGCCATGCAGCTGGAGTGCTGCCAGACGGAGGTCGAATTTGTCCGCAGACGACTCAAGCAGACGGAGGAAAAACTGGAGGCAGAGAAACAGAGCAGACAGCAGCTCGATACCAAGGTGAGGCCGGACGCCGCGACGCGCATCGCAATGCTAAATGTCTGATGGTAACAACGCTCTGTGTGTGTGTGTGTGTGTGTAGGTGGCGACCCTGCAGGCCCAGCTGGAGCAGTCCAGGCGGAGTGCGACGGAGCTGAAACGTCACTGTCGCCGTGTGACCTCTGACCTCCAGGACGCCCGAGTCCTCACCGACAGCCTGCAGAGCCGCATGCACGAGCTGGACCGCAAACAGAGGAGGTGAGTTCACGACCCGCCG
The DNA here is from genome assembly GCA_014281875.1 of Nibea albiflora. Classification (NCBI taxonomy): domain Eukaryota; kingdom Metazoa; phylum Chordata; class Actinopteri; family Sciaenidae; genus Nibea; species Nibea albiflora. The sequence continues at coordinate 21,029,753 of CM024803.1, forward strand.
TCAGCACTCGACAGATCACGAGCGAACAGGAATCCTCGAGTTCACAGCAAAGGTACTCGAGTACTCAGTTACTCTCCTGGCTAACTGTAGCTTCACCTGCAGCTCCGACATCAAAGTTTCCTCTTGGTTATCGTGCAGTATTGGAGTGTGTGTGTGTGTGTGTGTGTGTTTCTTCAGGTTCGACAGCGAGCTGACTCAGGCTCTGGAGGAAGCCGACAACGAGCGCGAGCAAAAGGACAAAGCGTCTCAGGAAAACGCCGCGCTGGGGGCTGAAATCTACGCGCTGCGCCGCAGCCTGCAGGTGAGCGAACCAGACGAAGTGTGAAGTTTGCTTAGTGTGTGTGACGTGTCGCAGGAAACAGTGTCAGCACACTGAAATCAATGACCGCCATTCATCAAGTCAACCTGCAAACCAGCGCGTAATCTATTGTGGAAATTACCGCTGTCACGCGTGATTCATGAGACGCCGTCACGGCGGGAAAATGACATAAACGGCGCCGTGGATTGATGAGCCGGAGACGAGTGGAGTCAACAGCACGTCCGAGTGTCTGTGTGTTTCCTGTCTGTGTTTCCTGTCTGTGTGTTTCCTGTCTGTGTGTTTCCTGTCTGTGTTTCCTGTCTGTGTTTCCCGTCTGTGTGTTTCCTGTCTGTGTTTCCTGTCTGTGTGTTTCCTGTCTGTGTGTTTCCTGTCTGTGTGTTTCCTGTCTGTGTTTCCTGTCTGTGTTTCCTGTCTGTGTTTCCTGTCTGTGTTTCCTGTCTGTGTTTCCTGTCTGTGTTTCCTGTCTGTGTTTCCTGTCTGTGTTTCCTGTCTGTGTTTCCTGTCTGTGTTTCCTGTCTGTGTTTCCTGTCTGTGTTTCCTGCCTGTGTTTCCTGTCTGTGTTTCCTGTCTGTGTTTCCTGTCTGTGTATTTCCTGTCTGTGTTTCCTGTCTGTGTTTCCTGTCTGTGTTTCCCGTCTATGTGTTTCCTGTCTTTGTTTCCTGTCTGTGTTTCCTGTCTGTGTTTCCTGCCTGTGTTTCCTGTCTGTGTTTCCTGTCTGTGTTTCCTGCCTGTGTTTCCTGTCTGTGTTTCCTGTCTGTGTTTCCTGTCTGTGTTTCCCGTCTGTGTTTCCCGTCTGTGTTTCCCGTCTGTGTTTCCTGTCTGTGTTTCCTGTCTGTGTTTCCTGCCTGTGTTTCCTGTCTGTGTTTCCTGCCTGTGTTTCCTGTCTGTGTTTCCTGTCTGTGTTTCCTGCCTGTGTTTCCTGTCTGTGTATTTCCTGTCTGTGTTTCCTGCCTGTGTTTCCTGTCTGTGTATTTCCTGTCTGTGTTTCCTGTCTGTGTTTCCCGTCTGTGTTTCCCGTCTGTGTTTCCCGTCTGTGTTTCCCGTCTGTGTTTCCTGTCTGTGTTTCCTGCCTGTGTTTCCTGTCTGTGTTTCCTGCCTGTGTTTCCTGTCTGTGTTTCCTGCCTGTGTTTCCTGTCTGTGTTTCCTGTCTGTGTTTCCTGCCTGTGTTTCCTGTCTGTGTTTCCTGTCTGTGTTTCCTGCCTGTGTTTCCTGTCTGTGTATTTCCTGTCTGTGTTTCCTGCCTGTGTTTCCTGCCTGTGTTTCCTGTCTGTGTTTCCTGTCTGTGTTTCCTGCCTGTGTTTCCTGTCTGTGTTTCCTGTCTGTGTTTCCTGTCTGTGTTTCCTGTCTGTGTTTCCTGTCTGTGTTTCCTGTCTGTGTTTCCTGTCTGTGTATTTCCTGTCTGTGTTTCCTGTCTGTGTTTCCCGTCTGTGTGTTTCCCGTCTGTGTTTCCTGTCTGTGTTTCCTGTCTGTGTGTTTCCTGTCTGTGTTTCCTGTCTGTGTTTCCTGTCTGTGTGTTTCCTGTCTGTGTTTCCTGTCTGTGTGTTTCCCGTCTGTGTTTCCTGTCTGTGTTTCCCGTCTGTGTTTCCTGTCTGTGTTTCCTGTCTGTGTTTCCCGTCTGTGTTTCCTGTCTGTGCTCCTCCTCTCACCTCCCAGGTGAACAAACCTCTCTCAGTCAGTTTAACCTGCGCTGGCTGCAGACTCGCCGCAGGACAAACTCTGAGTCTCCGAGCTGGAGGATGAACTCAGCGTATCAGTGATGTGTGTGTGTGTGTGTGTGTGTGTGTGTGTGTGTGTGTGTGTGTGTGTGTGTGTCTGCAGGAGAGCCAGTCAGAGGTGGGCCGACTTCAGAAGCAGAAGGACGAGCTGTGCGCTCAGATCCGTGACCTCAGCCTGCCCGTCGATCTCGCCTCCGATTCGCTGCCTGACCTGAAGAAGCAGCTTCGCCTCCTGGAGAGTCAGGCCAGCGAGCGAGCGCAGGAGATCAGCACGCTCACCGCCAGGATACAGCAGCAGCAACAGGTGCTCACCACACACACACACACACACATCCAGGGAAACTCACAGCTTCTCACCTCGCTCTCTTCTCTTCGTCTCACAGGTCCACATGCGCTTTGAGATGGAGATGGAGCGGATGAAGCAGATGCATCAGAAGGAGCTGGAGGACAAAGAGGAGGAGCTGGAGGACGTCCACAAGTCCTCTCAGAGACGGGTACGTCCACACATTCAGAGACTCCTCATCAGCAGAGGCTACAGGTGGATGCACGGGCGGAGGTGTCTTATGAAAAGAGCGTCAGTGTGTCAGATGCTAACAGCCAATCATCATCCAGGTCAGCAGCAGCAGCTAATCTTACTGACCAGTCCAGCAGCAGTCAGCCAGCTCGGCGTCTGTCTTTCAGCCTTTTATTTCACCAAGCTCTCACCAGCCACTAAAAGTCAGTCCCAGATTTACTCTTGTCCGGCGGCTTCTTGCTCGCTCACTCTCTCCTTTTCTCAGCGTCACTAAAATCAGTCGAACGTGTTTCTTTAAGTAAAATCTGTCTCTGAATAAAGAAGTAGAAATATAAAGTAGCAGAATATGGAAATATTAAAGTTTGTCCTTCGGTCCGGCGTCTCTGATTCATTCAACACGGGTTCATTGTGAGTTTCTTCTCTGATGTTTTCATGCTCATCATTATCCGTCCTGCTGCAGGGCAAATTTCCTGTCAAGGACAATAAAATCTCGTTCAGACCGGCCGTTCATCTTCATCATCTCTCTGTTCTTTCTTCTTCTCTGCGTGTTGGTGCCGCGTGAAGCTGAGGCAGCTGGAGATGCAGCTGGAGCAGGAGTACGAGGAGAAGCAGATGGTGATCCACGAGAAGCACGACCTGGAAGGACTCATAGCGACTCTGTGCGACCAGGTACGAGTCCAGCCGGCTCTCACGCCGTACATCACGGTACTGCCTGGACCCGGTCTGGAGCTGCTGGCATCAAACTGAAGTTCAGACGTTCAGCGTCTCTGTAAACAGGCTGTAGTGTGACGTCCGTGTCCGTCCTGCAGGTGGGCCACAGAGACTTCGACGTGGAGAAGAAGCTGAGGAGAGACCTGAAGAGGACGCACGCCCTGCTGGCCGACGCCCAGCTGCTCCTCTCCACCGTGGACAGCCCGGGACAGAACCTGCCCAACGGCAGCAAAGACCAGATAGAGCGCCTGCACTGCCAGGTACGCTCACCTGTGCACGCACACGACTCACCTGCCGCGCTCTCACTTCCTTCCTGTCATGCGTTCACGTACTCTCTCCCTCTGTCTCATCCAATCAGCTGGAGGAGAGCGAGTCGAGGCGGCTGGAGGCCGAGAGCGTTCAGGCGACTCTGTCCCAGGAGCTGGACAACACTCAGATCGAGCTGGAGAACATCTGCAA
>CM024803.1:21038470-21096122 GCA_014281875.1 Nibea albiflora
GTTTGTTGGGCTGCAGTCGCGGCGTGTTAGCATGCTAACGGTACGGAGGCTCCTTCTGTCGGCTGATTAAAGACGGGTTTTGTTCCGCAGTGACTCGGTGTCCAGCGTCGGCTCTATCGGGACAGAGGACGTCGGAGAGGGGATCCGTCATTGGTTAGGAGTGCCGAGAGGAGGCTCCCGCGGCGCCGGCAGTACCATCAGCAGCCAGGGGGGGCGCCAGTCTGTTGCTGACACCATGAGCACGTACAGCTTCCGGTAAGCCCGATACTGAACGCTGCAGCGATGAGACACTCATCAGTCATTTTAAATCTCTGGGATCTTCTTTTGTCCCTCCACAGTTCTTGCGTGGACCCTGATGACGAGAGCTCCGAGGCCGGCGGTGTCAGAGTTCCCAGTCGAGCTCCGTCCTCCTCGGCTCTGTCCGAGCTGCTGGACGGACTCCGTAAACGCAGAGCCGGCGGCGATGCAGGCGATGGAGCCGGCAGCGCCGTCTCCCTGCCCGTTTATCAGACGACCGCGGCCTCCACCCTCAGACGGAGAGCCTCGGCTCTGTCTCTCAGTCCGGAGGACGCCCAGGAGCCCCGGCCCGGCCCCAGCATCCTCAAGCCGCCGTCCCCGCTCCTGCCTCGCGCTGCCAGCGCTCGCTCCATCGGCGACGCTCAGACGTCCACCGCGGCTGGAGCCAAACTCTCCCGATTCAACTCAAGTGACTCCGTGTGTTCGCTTCCCTCGCTGCCGCGCCTCTCCTCCTTGGCGTCCTCCCTCGCCACTCGCCATCGCCCTCCCTCCCTGTCCATCCCGGAGGAGGACCCGGAGCAGCCCTTCCGCTCCATGACGACTCCCATCCAGCGCTCCCCTCAGCCACTGAGACGGTGCATGCTTGCCACAGAGGACGGAGGCGAAGGCTCTCTGGGTTCAGAACCCATGGTCTTCCAAAACCGCCGCCTGATCGGGGATCGAGACGACGCGGCCTCCGACATCCTGCCCGCCATCCGGAGAGCTCAGTCCGCCAGCAGCCTGGCCGGCTCCGTCAGAGGAGGCAGGAGGGCGCTGAGCGTCCACTTTGGGGAGCTGCCTCCTTCGACCCGCAGCCGGAAAAGCTCTGAAACCGAGTCGTCCAGCTCAGGCGGATCAGGAGGAAGCTCCCAGAACGGCGTTCCCCGACGCAAGTTTGAACAGCCGCAAGGAGAAAGGCTGGAGGCGGAGGGCAGCGAGGGCGGAGACGTGGCTTCAGTCATGAAGAGGTACCTGAAGAAGGAAGTCGACTGAACGAGACGAGGTGAGTTTAACCAGCAGACAAAACCAGGAACATGAATTATAAGATCGAACATTAAATCATTTACAGCCTCAGTTTATATTTTACGTATGAGCCCTGCTGCCATCAAAGATCTGAAGGTGGCAGCGTTAGCGTTGAAACATTTCAACTGTTGGATGGATTAAATAAAGTGTTGTGCAGACATTCATGGTCCCCAGTGGATAAAGAAAGATAACTTTGGTAATCTGTTGACGTTTAATCTAACCGTCATCATCAGCTGTTGGATGATGGATCAGAATCATCAACATTTTAATTTGTCCAGTGTTTCTAACGAACGTTCCCATCAGCCTCAGCGGCAGCGTTAGCTCCTTCCATCGTGTCTGTAGTTGAATCTTGGTGTGTTTCCTGAGGCCTGGACGTGTATCTGTCTGTTTCACCATCTTTCCTCTTCTGACCGTCTCGTCTTTGTCTGTTGTGTGTCCACGTCCAGCTGTGAGCTTCACAGACAGACTGAAGACTGCAGCAGCTGAATGGGACACTTCAGAAGTCAGCCATGTTTGTTTTTCGACTTCGTTAAAATCACCTGAAAACACGTTTGTTCAACCGACGAGCACCGACTGTACTGAAGCACTGTTTGTATACCAATAAAAACCTTCAAGCAACCTTCTGCTGCTTCTTTGTGATTCTCAGACAAATTTACAGGAAGCGCCAAAAACTGCAGTTCCTCAAACGTCCACTTGAGGCTGGCTGCAGAAGTGAGTCAGTCTCCATAAGTCCCCATGTTAGACAGCAGAAATAAACATGTTTACAGCCTGGTACAAAAAACAGTTTTGGTCTCTGTAGACTGTGGCAGATGTCACAGAGACTACATCCAGGTTTTAGGCTGTCTTTGAAGGAGGCTCGTTCTGTAGCCAGCCTCAAGTGGTCGTTCAAGGAACTGCAGTTTTCGATACTTTGCCGTTGGCTTCATCTCAGATTCTGATCCTGAGCTGTTTGACAAGACTCCTGCGATCAAACACAAGTACGTCCAAGTTTTACACAGTCTGCAGTCTAATTAAAGAAGGCGGTGAGACGAAGAGAAGCTGTAAACTTGTGTTTTTTCATGCAAACACATTTAATAATGTCCTTTTTCAAAGAGGAAACATTGAAGTTAGCATCAGGTCTGAATGCTGTGGACGCAGCAGGAGTCTGGAAGAAGTCTGGAATATTTCAGCGGTGTTGCTGTAAAGCAGAGGACACTCTTCCTCCGGTCTGCTCCTCTCACACTCGCTTGTTATCTGGAGTTATTTGCAGTAAATGTTACCTCTAGCTGAACTCCAGCTCGGCTCATGCAGAGCAACAGATGGGGATAAAGAACATAGAAAACGTATCCAGCGAAGCGCTGACAGTTCGGCCTTCACCTTCAGACACACAAAGCTTTGCTTTAACTTCATCAACGCTGCACACTCTTTGTCACGTGCAGACTGACCCCGCAGACGAGGTCAGCTTCTCGGTTTGTGCTTCTAACATTTTAATTGTTGGTTCAGATAATGTTTGGAAGCTCTTCACGGCGGGCGAGCAGCTTATTGACCCGCTTCTCTGAGAACGAGGCTGCACAAACAGAAACTCTCTAACAGCTTCACGTCCTTGATCGACGTGCTACCTGAACCGAGTCCAACAAATGTGTTAAATAAAATATACTGTTCAGCTGATCTGATAAAAGTCTGAATAATATCTAAATGTTTAAATATTAACATCATATGTTTTGTCTCTGCTGTTAGCAGTTAGCAACACTTTATGACTTTATGATGGAAAGATTGCTAAGAAACAGTATAGGTAAAGCTAATTGCTAAGTAGCTATTATAATAAAGCTAATACAGCTAACACTGAAAATCCAGTTGGTTTGCTAATGCTAGTGCTAATGTAGCTCACTGCTAACATGATAACTGATAATATAAAAGCTAATGTTGGAGATTTTGCTAGTTTTGAGATATTTAGTTAGCTTGGATGTAAAGCTAACATGAGATAAAGTTATGAACATTTTTCCTCTAAGTTAGCTCACTGCTAACGTTAGCCACCATTACTTGATGTAAAAATTGCTACGTAGTGAGCCGCTAACTGTGGTTAGCTCGGTCAGCCGTGTAGCTAACTGAACTGACTCAGCCCGAGATGCCAGGAGCCAAACCCGGCAAGAAAACCAGCTCGACAGGCTGTTGTGTTCACTGTTAGACTGGACCCTGCCGGTTCAGAGGTTCTGTTGCTGTGTTCACTGTTAGACTGGACACTGCCGGTTCAGAGGTTCTGTTGCTGTGTTCACTGTTAGACTGGACACTGCAGGTTCAGAGGTTCTGTTGCTGTGTTCACTGTTAGACTGGACACTGCCGGTTCAGAGGTTCTGTTGCTGTGTTCACTGTTAGACTGGACACTGCAGGTTCAGAGGTTCTGTTGCCGTGTTCACTGTTAGACTGGACACTGCAGGTTCAGGGGTTCTGTTGCCGTGTTCACTGTTAGACTGGACACTGCCGGTTCAGAGGTTCTGTTGCCGTGTTCACTGTTAGACTGGACACTGCCGGTTCAGAGGTTCTGTTGCTGTGTTCACTGTTAGACTGGACACTGCCGGTTCAGAGGTTCTGTTGCTGTGTTCACTGTTAGACTGGACACTGCTGGTTCAGAGGTTCTGCTGCTGTGTTCACTGTTAGACTGGACACTGCTGGTTCAGAGGTTCTGCTGCTGTGTTCACTGTTAGACTGGACACTGCTGGTTCAGAGGTTCTGCTGCTGTGTTCACTGTTAGACTGGACACTGCTGGTTCAGAGGTTCTGTTGCTGTGTTCACTGTTAGACTGGACACTTAATTAACGTCCATTTCTTTATTTTTTGAGATAATAACACCATTTATTGCGATCTAATAATTGTTTGCTGACTGGTGAGATGATTTGGCCTCTAATAGTAAAAAATCATAATTTTTCTGCTCTTACGTTGATTAATATTTCAGAATTTTCATTTACTGCCAGATTCCATGACTGCATGACGTGAGGGCAAAGCTCTGCCTAATGAGATCTTAAAGGTGACATTAATAAGAGTCACTGCAATCAAGATAATTAGTTCATAAGAATACCTCCGGCTGTGGATTATAGGCTTAATATTATGGATTATGGACTGACATGATGTGGAGATCAGATGGAGGCTGCAGACTCTGAAATGTTTATGCAGCATTCACACGGCGGCTGTTTAATCAATGTGATCTTCATCATTGCGCAGTAAAACGCCGTCTGCAGCACTGCAGGAAGTTTGTGATCGATCCATGTAGTTTCCACAAAGACGGAGGAGGAGCTGCGCGGGTCGCTCACTCTCAGCCGAGAACAGAACAGACCGACGTTAGTCTGCAGCCGCTCACTGTTTGTCCCTCCTGACTCGCTGTAGTTGATTGATTATGTGCAGTATGATATTAGTTTAAGACATAAAGCTTCATTTCTGTTGATGGATGCATCTATCGGCTCGTATCTATCCAGGACACACACAGTTCAAACCATTCCTCTGCTGAACACCCAACATCTCCAGAGGTCATCAGCCTCCAGGTGAATGAGCTGTTGGATTCGATGGTTTGTCTCGTGTCTCTTGTAGCTTGTAGCTTGTAGCTGTAGCAGATACAGAGCAGGTTTATGAACCTCGACTTCAGCCTCAGTGATCAGCCTTTAAGCAGCTCTGCACAAACTTTGAATTATGAACTTCAACTTGACGTCTGCTGACTTTAAATGTGTCGCAACAATCTAGCGCCTCGGCGTGATGAAGCACGGCGTACATTATGTTCTCTGATTGGCCTAATTATCTAAAGTGACTGTGTTGAATTGCAGATTTGATGTGAATGACTTTATCCAGAGCAGACACGAGCGCTCGGCTCAAACTCAGCCAGCTATAATCTGAGTATCAGGATCAAATGACGGCTGGATAACACGGGACGCTCTCGCCTGTCGGACTCGTACCGTACGTGCACTGCACTCTCTGCAGGAACGTTTATTTCGGGCCGGTTTCTCAGCTTCTCATCTTTCAGCTCAGCTTCAAGCAGCAGACATAATTACACTCTGCACTTTCTTTGTGTCACCTGTTTTCCTTTAATTAATTTCTCACATTCTGACTGGTCCCAGCGGCTCTTACCTAAAGGTTACTCTGCTTTCACTGAGCCGTAGGGACAAAGGACAGAATCATAGCTAGAAGTTTATTATTTTTAACTTTCCAGTTATGAATCCGTTACGGCTTGATTTGACCTCTTAAAGTAATTTCTCCACCAGCTATTAAACTCCCAAAAAGTCACCTGACTTGAAGCGGCAGAGACTCTGGATCCGGTCCAGACTTCCTGTTGTCTTCTCTCCCTTTGTTGATTTTTTACATGGATCAAATGAAATAAAAGGTGTAAATTGGAGTTTTGCAGGTGACGGTAGGTGGAGTTTGCATGCTAGCTGTTTCCCACTGTTTCCAGTCTTTGTGCTAAGCTAAGCTAACAGCTGGCAGCCGTAGACGTGATGTTTTCACAGAAACGTTAAATCCTCTTTTTAAAGCCGCTCATGTCACCCTGAAGGAGAATCTATTCAAAGTGGAATTTCTCCATTTTCTCACTCATCTATTTTTTTATGTGTTGAACAAAAGAGCTGACTCTGAATGTTCATGATTTCTAAACCACGGCTGATCTTTAAACCGCATCAGTAACTTCATCAGAGCAGCTTTTATATCAGTGAATAACTCAGGTGATCTGCATTAACCTTCAGGCGGTGAAGCTTCCTTTTATTACTTTAACCAGAATTACCTCTGAAGATTGTTTCATGACGCTTTCTTTGTTCTTCTCATGTTTTATGATTCGAGTCAGTGTGAAGTTAAACTGCTCTTAAAGTTGGACGGATTGTTTTTCAACCCCACAATGAAAAATCAACGAACGAACAAATCAAACAAGTTAACTTACAAACAAAACAGTAAATACATACTTTGATAAACATCGACACTTAGGTTACATCGCCCGCTTGTCCAGCTCGGGTTCTAGCACAACACCTGCTCCACTTCCTGTTAGCATTCCCTGAAAACATCCTCTCTCCTGGTACAAACAGCAGCTAACAGACTGAGCTAACAGCAGCTAACAGACTGAGCTAACAGCAGCTAACAGCAGCTAACAGACTGAGCTAACAGCAGCTAACAGACTGAGCTAACAGCAGCTAACAGACTGAGCTAACATCAGCTAACAGCAGCTAACAGACTGAGCTAACAGCAGCTAACAGACTGAGCTAACAGCAGACTGAGCTAACAGCAGCTAACAGACTGAGCTAACAGCAGCTAGCAAACTGAGCTAACAGCAGCTAACAGACTGAGCTAACAGCAGCTAACAGATCTAAAATCTGTGTGCAGTGTATGTCGACATGCACACACTGACACTGACACGCTGGTCATGCACTGTCTCAGTTTCAAAGCTGACATACTGTACGTGTGTGTGTGTGTGTGTGTGTGTGTGTGTGTGTGTGTGTGTGTGTGCGTGTGTGTGTGTGTGTGTGTGTGTGCGTGTGTGTGTGTGTGTGTGTAATCTGTATTCCTTTCATGATCCGCTGTAGATATGAAGCCTGCGAACACAGAGGCAAACAGTCAGCTCTCATTAGGAGCTGGGGAACAGCTGCACATTAGGTATGCCACATCAGTAGGAGACCTTCCTCTGTGATTACATCTCTGCTGCCACACACTCTCACTGCTGCATCCAGGCTGACGAGGAATTATGAATATTGAGGCTGATTCTCCTCGATTGTAATCGCTGATGATTTACAGTAATCGTCACATTTACAGTCCCACGTCTCATCGAGCGATGACAGTTTACAGCAGCTCAGCTCGGCGTCTGTCTTTCAGCCTTTTATTTCACCAAGCTCTCACCAACCACTAAAAGTCAGTCCCAGATTTACTCTTGTCCGGCGGCTTCTTGCTCGCTCACTCTCTCCTTTTCTCTTCTTAGCTTCCTCCGTCAGCGTCCTCTTCACTCTCTGCTCCTCTGCCATCATGTCTGGCTACGCTGCCCGCTCGCCCAGCTCCCCCGGTGCTCTGAGCTCGCAGTCACTGAGAGTACGACTTGTTCTGGAGCCAGCCTCGAGTGGACGTTTGAGGAACTGCAGTGTGTGGCACTTCCTGTCGGCTCTCCGACTCCTGCGATCGAAGTCACTGTCGGTTAACGACGTCTAATAAATCCTCGTTAAGTTCTCTGAGTCCTGTTAATGAAATTGATGAGGGAAGACAAACAACACTGAAGCCGAGCTATTAATAACTGACTGTCTGCTGCGTGCTCGTTGATGCGGCGTACAGATCCGCAGGCCGATGGAGCCAAACGTGGCTTGTTTGGGACTCCTAACAATAGAGGAAGTGTAGAGGATCTCCACAAATCTCCACCGCCTCAGGGCGTCTTAGAGAACACACACACTGAACACAGCCACTGTGTGTGTGTGTGTTTGTCCTGGAGATAACACAGGAGGGTTTGTTGGTTCATTTTATGTCCCAAACACGCTGTGGATGGAAGCAGAGCTCAGTGACCTAAAATATCGTCCCGGCAGCTTTTGTCGACATGGCATTGTGTCTGAGATACCGTAGTCTGACTAAGTGGTGTGTAAGTAAGTGTGTGTGTGTGCACAACAGAAAGAGTGTGTGCACGGTGCTGTTTGTCTGTTGTTGTTCTGTTTTCCTGCTCGTCAGCAGCAGAGCTGGTTCAGCTCAGCTGTGAGCAGCTTCACACGAGTTTCCTCAAAAGAACACGTTTGAAAAAATCCAACAGAAAACGTGAAACGTCGACCTGATCTGCACTTTTAATCAGAGACTCCTGTTTCCTGCTGTGAAGCTTCTGATCTGCAGCAGAAGAAGGAGCTGGACGCTGGAGACTCCCTCAGTGCGCGCGTTCCTCGTTGGACTGGCTGGCCTCCAAAGCTCTCGTGGGTTGATCCGGACGTTTCCTGAGCAGTAAGAGAGCTTAAACATCTTCGTTTATCCCTAAAAACAGGCGAGCGGGGAAGACTTCAGGACGAAGACATTTAGCAGCTGGAATAATCGCCGTCGCCTCAGCGCACAGCATAAATTTAAGATCACAGCTCCTGATATCAGGGAGTGTAAATCAGGCTAATCTCTCTGAAATGAGCTCCTGTGTGAAACGTCAGACTTCCTGCTCGATCCCGGCCACATCTCTGCACACCTCTCCACTTTCCAGGCCCAGCTCTCTCAAATTCAAGGAGCTACACGGACGGCTAATGAAAACAGAGCTATGAATGTTGTGTTGTGTTAATTGAGCCCCCTGAAGCTGACACTGGACCTTTAATAGGTGTAAATTAGTGGCCTATAAACATAATTTGGAGCACGCGGGGCTGCTTGCAAACATAATGGATCTTTCTGTTTGTTTACAGCCGCCTGCAAATCTTCATTTATCAGCTCTTTTATTCACGGCCGCTCTGCTCAGTCTGTTTGCAGTAATCACTATAATTCCCTTGATGTTGTTTGTTTTGTGTTTTTGCACAAAAAAGTTCCTAAAAAGCAAAAAGGGTTGTTTTTTTCCCTCAATGTGACCTCTGCACATCGCACCTCTGCCACGCAGCCTGAAACAGAGCCGTGGAGGCATCGAGGCTGTCGCTGAGCCCCGGCTCGCTGCGGAGGCTTACATCCTCCACTCACATGTATCTGAGAAGAAAACACACAACAGCAGCGTGAGAAGCGATAGGAAGGAAAGTAGAGAGATAAAAGAGATGAGATTGGGGGTAAGATGGAACAGAGAGAGAGGGGGGAGGAGGGATTAGACAGAGGGAGAATGAGAGGGGATGAGGATGGATGACACAGAGAGGGAGGATGGTAGTGAAGGAGGGCAGGGAGGGAGGGAGGGAGGCAGGGAGGGAGGGAGGATGGTAGTGAAGGAGGCAGGGAGGGAGGGAGGGAGGATGGTAGTGAAGGAGGGCAGGAGGCTGATCTTCCACAGAAATAATGATATCTTTTCTCCTTCAGAGGCCGTTGTCTAATCATTTCATTCTTCGGTTATCAGAGATGGAGGAGACAGATCTGCCACGTTGGCAGACAGCCACACAGTTAACACACAGCTGCCTGTGTCAGCACTGAAGGAGTTTATTCATGTGGACAAAGATCCTGTTTAGAGTCTCAGGCTGATGAACACAGACATTAGCAGAGGATTCGACGATATGCAGACGATGCACCGCTGTTACAGTGAGATTTGAACATTTGCAGTGAGACTGTCTGTAAAGTTCTGTTCAGGGTCTCTGGAGGATAAACGCAGGTGCTCAGAGACTCGACACAGTTTGTTAGAAAATGCTGGACGAAGTGAAGCAGATGTGACGTCTGTCTGAAACTTTCAAGGCCAAACTGGAGGATTGATTTCAGCAGCCAGACTTATCGACATGTGATTGTTTCAAGACAGGCTGGAAAAAAATGTGAAACTTTCCTTCAGCCGTGAGGTGAAGAATCATCAAATATGGATGTAATTTCCAGGATAAACTCGACTTTTTATGACCTGAATTCATCGTGTACCTCATCACAGTGTATCTCATCACTGCTGAATAATTAAAGTGGCTTTAACTGATTTTTACAATAACAATGCATCAAATGTGAAGAGGTCACTGGTAGTGATAAACAGAATTATCAGCTGAATCTGCAGCTGCTCTCGGCTTTACGGAGCTTCATATTGATTTTCAGCTCATTGTTTATCTGAGCGGCTCTTTTGGTTGACTCTCACTGCGTCGTTTTCAGACTGTACAGCACCGGCTCAGCAGCACACACAGGTAGAGCCTAGGCGGTGAACATAGTGCAGCTTTTGTCAGCTAAAGAGACAGATATGTTTGCTCAGGCGTTGGTGGAGAGCACAAACAGCTGAAGGAGAGTCCATATTGGACTAAACCCATTAGCTTAGGAGACAAACGCTTACAAGACAGTCTTTGGTAGGATGCAGTGACGGGGCCTTTGCAAACTAGTGTTGGGACAGTGGAACATCGAGCCTCGGGAATCAAACGGTCCCTGCAAAAGAAAAGACCAAACAGCTGCTAGCTTGTGTTTGTACCTTTACTGAGTAACGTGAGATCTTTAGAGTTTAGGAAAAAGAAAAAGAAGTAGCAGTAAAAGAAGGAGTGCTGACCGGGACTGAAGCCGGTGTTGTGCCAGAACAGGAGCTGGGCGATGTAACCGGGCTCAGCAGCTTCTATGGACATGATGGGAGTGAAGAGGACGCTGACGGAGGAAGCTAAGAAGAGAAAAGGAGAGAGTGAGCGAGCAAGAAGCCGCCGGACAAGAGTAAATCTGGGACTGACTTTTAGTGGTTGGTGAGAGCTTGGTGAAATAAAAGGCTGAAAGACAGACGCCGAGCTGGCTGACTGCTGCTCGAATTTTTCTGGATCTGTGAAATCTCGGAAATGTCATCGCCATCACTTCAGTGATATTTCAGCAGTACGCTGTGATGTAGTTTAGATTAAAGTTCAAAAGCGTTCAGACTGTTACAGCAGTTTCTCTGCCTCCTTCACGTCTCCGACACGTCGGACAAACGCTGGAAGCAGACACACACACACACACACACACACACACAGGCGTTTTCTTCGTACGCGAGGCTCGTCTTGATCTTTGAGTTTCCTCAGTTTACGCTCTGTTTTTCTCTCCTCGTCTGGATGTGTCAGCAGCTCAGAGCTACAAGTGAAACATCATGCAGAAAGAGGTGAAACAGCTGTCGTAGCACCGTGTCTAATGAGGTGTGTGTGGTACTTCCTTCCTACTACAGACAGACAGACAGACAGACAGACAGACTGACAGACAGACAGACTGTCATCCTCTGGTTCTGTCTGTCTGAAGAGCTTTTTCATAAATTGATATCTCTGAATCATTAATGACCTTTTGTCATGCATTATAGACTGAGAGAGGCTGAGTTTGAAGTCTGTTATACAAATATTCTGTTTTTTTTTAAACATGAATCTGCTGCTGAAAGCAGAGAGAGCCGGCCGGCTGTGAGATGTGCTGCAGACATTTTTCCCGCTCGATGTAAAAGAGGTCAGTGACAAACCCGACGAGAACAATCACGACTCGCCGTTTTGTTTCCAGCAGAGAGAAAAGCTCTTTAAATTCACGATGAAATGAAATGAAGCCAACACGGGAAGTAACGAAAAACTGAGTCAGTCTCCATAAGTCCCCATGTTAGACAGCAGAAATAAACATGTTTACAGCCTGGTACAAAAAACAGTTTTGGTCTCTGTAGCTAATTTCCCCGTTCATGACAACTGTACTGTACCTTGTGAGGCAGCTGGAGGTTGACAGACTGAGACTGATGGTTCGTCCAATAACCTGCCATACTTTTCCAACCTGTCTTTAACTTGTGAACTTAGCGTAGCATTTAGCAGCTAAAGAGAGATATTTCACTCAGGAGGTGGTGGAGACCAAAAACGGAGCTGAAAGAGACAAATACACACACTGTTTGCCAAGAGTTCACCGGATCAACTTCAGGGTTGTTCACAACTATTGACAGGATATGTTTGATGCTCTTCAGGGTGTAAAATCATGATGTTTATTCGCAATAAATATTTGTTTCACACCTTCTTACAAACGTATGGAAACGTTGGAGCAAATCACTCTCACTAAAGCTCTGAGAGCTCTCATTTATAAAGAGGTAGAGTCCCATAATGAGCCTGTTAATCCTCTAATACTTGTCAGTGCTTCGCCCACTTTCCTTATCAGGAACCTGCATGCATGCCAAATTCAACCCACCCTCCAATCCAGCCTGTAACATGCAGTATATGAACATAAACAGTGTAGTCAGTGAGTTCTGTGTATGTTGGACAGAGCCGGGCTGGTTTGACTTGGACTTGTTGGCGTTTGCGTCCGTCTCACCAAAGACTCGAGTCCAGTAACGTAATGTTGTTCAGCTGCAGTGAAGTCATGTCTGTTGTTGTCTGTTATCAGAAGAAGCCAGGCTCCATCATTTATTTTCATAATTCATTTTTATTTCAGCTCTTTCACTCGGAGACGTGGAGTTTAAAATAAATCTGTGTAATGAATAGAAACGCACACAAAGGTACATTTGATTATTTTTGTGTTATTCAGACAGACAGAGCGACAGTCTGTCGCAGTCCAGCCTGAGAAATGAAAAGTCTGTACTTAAAGTAAATCACACGGCCTAATCTGATTCGACAGTGTTACTTTTCTCTTCTTAGCTTCCTCCGTCAGCGTCCTCTTCACTCTCTGCTCCTCTGCCATCATGTCCATAGAAGCTGCTGACTGCTGGACCTGAACGCTTCTTCTTCTTCTTCTTCTTCTTCTTCTTCTTCTTCTTCTTCTTCCCGGTGGTCCAACACACCTGTGGTGCAAACACTAACAGTCCCCCGATGCTCTGAGCTCACAGACTGGCTAACAGACTGAGCTAACATGAGCTAACAGCAGCTCCAGCTGTCAGCAGTTTACTTCACTGTCCATCATAAACTCTGTAAATCACAGAGAGTTGAGGCGGAGCAGCCGGAGGACATCAGACAACAGACGTACGACTGACAGAGACACCATTCACCTGATCACAGGTCACCTGATCACAGGTCACCTGATCACAGGTCACCTGATCACAGGTCACCTGATCACAGGTCAGAGTTAACAGAGGACAGTTAGTTGGCGTCCGGCTGCCTCTGCTATTATTCGGCTACTCACAGTGACATGCCAGTGAAATGAATGAGCGTTGGTGAGATCTCTGAAGCAGAGCAGCGTGTCCTCCTGTCCTCCTGTCCTCCTGTCCTCGTCTCCTCCTGTCCTCGTCTCCTCCTGTCCTCCTGTCCTCCTGTCCTCGTCTCCTCCTGTCCTCGTCTCCTCCTGTCCTCGTCTCCTCCTGTCCTCCTGTCCTCAGCGTTCATCAGCCTGCTCTCACTCCACAGCTTTGGGCTGCAGTAGATTGCTTCAGTGAAATACAGCTACTTAAACAGATTACCAGCTCCGGGATGAGATGGCTGTAAGTCAGCCCTCCTCCACCTCCTCCTCCACCTCCTCCTCCACCCCTGCAAACACACACATCCCCTCATCCATCCTGTGAATCTGCACTACATGGGACAGTGTTTGCCTCTCTCTCTCTCTCCATCTTATGTAAGTGTGTCCTGGTCTTACTGCAGCCCACAACAGTCACCCTGACACACATACACACTGTCTGAGCGAAAGTTTCATTATCATTAAGGTCAGTGTGTGTGTGTGGTGTGTGTGTGGTGTGTGTGTGCGTGTGTGAGGGGGGTGGGCGGGTGAGGGGGCACGCACACAGAGAGAGAGAGAGAGAGAGAGAGAGAGCGCGCGCGCGGAGGAGAGGAGGAGGACAGATCGGAGTCAGTCCGGAGGATGCTGCGCTGACATGCGGACCACTCTCTGATCCGGACCGCGACGTTCACTGACAGACTGCTGCAGATCCTCCTCAGCGCAGAGCCAGCCGGTTCGGTTCGGTTCTGTTCTCCACCCCCTCGCCGCCCGCCACCGTCCTCCCCTCCCTCCTCGTCTCTTCTGGACCGGCTCTCGTCGCCATGCAGCCGCCGGCCGCCTGCTCGGTCGGGCTCCGCATCGCCTCCTTCCCCGCGGCGGTTCTGTGGATCGGGCTGCTGTGGAGCAGCGTCTCAGCAGGAGGTACGGCTCTGACACGAACCTGTGCATGCTTTGTTTTCTGGCTCGGGTCCAAACGCAGTGACAGACAGCAGCTTCACTTCACTGACAAAACAACTCCTCGGCTTTGTGCGTCTTCGTGGGCTTCCCTCTCTCCTCGGAGGAGGAGGAGGAGGAGGATGGAGAGAAAGGTGGAGGTGGAGGTGGAGGTGGAGGGAGTCCGAAGCAGCCTTTGAAGTCTTGAAATAAACGCTGTTGCGGGCTGTTTAGTGTGCGGGGAAGCTTCCAAAGCAGTTTGGCACCGCGTGCCCGGGCTGCGTCCGTGTGGACCGGAGCCCACTCGGTGCGTGGGAGCTCCGATCCGTGAATGCAGAGAGAGAGATCACCTGTCAGCGCTGCGGGCCGCCTGTCACGCACAGAGTGGAGATGCGGGATGCCTCCAGCCTGAGCAGCAGCAGAGAAGTCACAGAGCTGTAAATGACTTCTTTATTAATTAAAGCGTTTGTTGTGCTTCATAAATGATTCATGGATCTAACACACACACACTTTGTGTCCATCAGTGTGTGTGTGTGTGTGTGTGTGTGTGTGCTGCAAACACTGCGGGCTCATTTCTGAACTCTGATTCAGCCACACAAACCAGCTGAGATCCACCGTCACTGTTCTGACCCAGTGTTGGTTCTGAGGACTGCTCGGGTCTGTTGGCTTGTTGTCACTTTATGACGCGGCACTATTCATCCACAGTCTAAATGGACCATCAGCACCGGTCCAGTACATTACTGCTGGGTTACTGCACCAGTTCTGGTAAACTGGATTCATTTAGTACCAGCTGGTCGGTGTGGCGCTGAATGAACTCACTCATGTTCTGACCCAGTCTCAGGGTTATTTTTGTATCACTGCTGGGTTATTGGATCAGAACAACCATTTTGTTTGCTGGTTTTCACATTTGGATCATTTGAAATGTTCTGTGTCCATTGGCACCAATGGGCTGGGTTCATCTGGTACCAGTTGGTTGTTCTGACCCAGAATTAGTTTTATTTTTGAATCATGCTGGATGTTTGAATTCAGACACACAATAAAACCAATGTGGCGCTGAATTAACTTAACTCAGCACCGGTGGGATGTTCTGATCCGGTCCAACACTGGATGAGCCGCTGGGTGGAAAAACGCTCGACACAACTGTTTGTTCTGACCAGAGTCACAACAATAAAATCACTAGATTAAAATTGGACCCAGCGCCGGTCAGTCGGTTGGCTCAGTGTTATTTTTAGCTGCGAGCGGCTCGCTCTGTTGGTCGACCCGTCCACAGAAGGTTCCACCGTTTGGAGACCTCAGCTTTAGTAACACTGTTAGGTTACTGCTGGAGCTCAGAACCTCTCGCTGTCGTGGAGGTTTCCACCCGGCTCCATCAGTAAGATACGACTGTGAGCGGATCGGACAGTAAAAGAAGCAGCACAGACGTCCCTCAGTCTGAATCTCAGAGACGTCTTCGTCACTGCAGAGTCAACAAATGTTTTTTGGGGATTTGCTGAAACAGCTGATGGTGTTTGTGTTGGGAGGACGGATCGTGAGCTGTGTCACGTCTTCGGTGGTAGTTTGAAAGATGTTGACTTCTGTTAGGAAGCCAAACTGGCTCAAACAAACTGTTTATGTCTTCAAACCTTCAGACCAGAGGACAGGACCCCAAAACTGAGTCTGCAGCGTACATGAACCTGCAGAGGTCTGTTTGTCCCGGATCTTTAGATGGATCCTTCCATGATCTCGTGATTTCATGAACCTTCCATGATCTCGTGATTTCATGAACCTTCCATGATCTCGTGATTTCATGAACCTTCCATGATCTCGTGATTTCATGAACCTTCCATGATCTCGTGATTTCATGAACCTTTCATGATCTCGTGATTTCATGAACCTTCCATGATCTCGTGATTTCATGAACCTTCCATGATCTCGTGATTTCATGAACCTTTCATGATCTCGTGATTTCATGAACCTTCCATGATCTCGTGATTTCATGAACCTTTCATGATCTCGTGATTTCATGAACCTTTCATGATCTCGTGATTTCATGAACCTTTCATGATCTCGTGATTTCATGAACCTTCAATGATCTCGTGATTTCATGAACCTTTCATGATCTCGTGATTTCATGAACCTTTCATGATCTCTGTTGTCGGGCATATATATTTAGGAAATTCCAGGATCTGTGATGTTTTGATCAATTCCGGCTCAGATCAGAACAGTTGCATCGTTGATTCAATGTCGGTCTGCTATTCTGCACGGCGTGTTTTATTTTGAAAATTGACCAGATTCTCTGTAACTTCCTGTCAGCTCGTTAAAATTAGACATTAAAGTTAATTATATCAGCCGCTTCATTTTAAGTCAAGTCCATCACTGCTTTAAAATCATCCAGCTTTAATTAGTTGAGTCTGTTTTTAAGCCACATGTACTGTACTGTGATGATCTTCATTGATAATCATCGTTAGCTGCAGCCTGATCAGGTTCATACTTTCACCGTGAGCACGCCGTGTTTCATCACACAGACACGTTTCAGCTTTTCTTTCATCTTCTGTCGCTCTCTGGTTTTATTTTGAAAATCCAAACTGACAGTCGGTCTCATGGAGCCCGTCGAATATCCCACGTCTGTCAGCGAGGACTTCTTTAGTGTGTGTCTAAAGAATTTACCCATTGCACACACACACACACACACACACACACACACACACACACACACACACACACACACACACACACGCATGAATTCATCAATCAGTTCCCAGAAGGCTTTAGTCTGCTTGTTAATCCTTGTCACTCCTCGTGTACATGCACAAAATGTTCGATCTGTAACACACACACACACCACACACACACACACACACACACACACACACACACTCTGCATCACTGGCTTCATCTCACTGTCGGTGTCTGTGCTTAATGAGATCACCCAGCAGAGATGTAATGTCACCGAACAGGCTTGTGATCGTGTGTGTGTTTACATGTTGGTGTGTGTGTGTTGTACGTGTGTGTGTGTGTGTGTGTATGAAGATAGGCTGGATCACCGTGTGGTCTAATTTCTCGGGGTGAGAGTGATAATCTGCCAGGAAGACAGCTTGACAGCCGAGCGTCGACTCGAGCGCTCCAGCTGAGAAGCCAAAGAGAGGAACGTCTGCATCGACCGGCGCTGCAGTGTGTTGTTGTCCAGAGTTTGTTGCATGTTAGCTGGATTTAAGAGCAGAACATGGATCCTCTCCTCTTCTCCTCTGCAGAAGTCAATTGGTCTTGTAACTCGCCTTTCTCCTCTCATCACATCACCTCTCTGGTTTCCTTCCTCCTGTCCTCTTTCAGTCGACTCTTCTTTGTTTTTTTTGGCTCTGCTATTACTTTTGAGTGAGAGGAGAGAAAAATGGAACTGAGGGGGAGACAGACGAGATTGTTTCTCATGGTTGAGTAACTCCGGCCTTATTATACAACCAGATCCCCGGGCTGCAAAGTTTTCAGAATAAGCATCAGAAAGAGAAACATGAAGGGAAGTTTGAGAAAGAGAAGCAGTGTGTGTGTGCGTGTGTGTGTGTGTGTGTGTGTGTGTGTGTGTGTGTGTGTGTGTGTGCGTGTGTGTGTGTTTAGCTGCTGACTAAATAATAATAAAACATTCACAAACATCCTCACATAATCTAACGTCTGATAGATCTACACTGATCTACACATCAGGCGAATGGTGTCTCTGCACAGTTTGTTAGCTGCTGTTAGCTACTGTTAGCTCAGTCTGTTAGCTGCTTTTAGCTACTGTTAGCTCAGTCTGTTAGCTGCTGTTAGCTACTGTTAGCTCAGTCTGTTAGCTGCTGTTAGCTACTGTTAGCTCAGTCTGTTAGCTGCTTTTAGCTACTGTTAGCTCAGTCTGTTAGCTGCCATTAGCTACTGTTAGCTCAGTCTGTTAGCTGCCGTTAGCTACTGTTAGCTAAGTCTGTTAGCTGCCGTTAGCTACTGTTAGCTCAGTCTGTTAGCTGCTGTTAGCCAATGTTAGCTGGCTGTGAGCTGCTGGCGAGGTGTTACAGGAGATGTGGGAGAATGAACTGACAAGGAGCTGAACGAGTGTCGTGCCAGAACCGGAGCTGGGCGAGCAGGCAGTGTAGATTGATTCAGTCCGCCTCGGCTCCACCGATGATCCACGTCTGCTGATATTTAGATCAGCTGGGAGGTGGAGGAGGCAGTAGCATGGAGACCTCAGGACATTGTGTGACCTCCATGTGTGGCGTGCTCGCTCACAATAACTCTCAGTAACATTCGGGCTCTTCTTATCCGTTAACGTGTTATATCCTCGTGAAATAGCGAGCAGCGCCGGCAGAACCGAATCAAATTGCAGGACGACAGTTTCCAGTGACCCGGCAGGTAGAGAGGTGCTCATGAGACAGAAGCCGGCAGCAGAGCAGAGACGGCAACAGACAGTTGGAAGTTGGAGGTGACCCCATTTTAATCAGCGGCACTCTCGGCCCAGCAGCAGCAGCACAGCACAGGTGGGCTTAGAGCGGGTTTAACCTTTCGTTTCCAGGCGAGCTCACCGGAATACGAGCCCCCTGATTAACGTGATTATACAGATCATTGTGCTCTTAATGAAGAGCTGCAGTCCAGGTTTGAAGGAATGTAGCAGCAGTTTAGCTGTTAACTGGACACCGGCTGTATGTTTGCTGCGTTTCCTGAAGCATGACGCAGAGTTTAAAATTGATTTCCTGCAGGTTTGAGGTCACTAAAGTGAGCGAAGCTGCAGAGATCTGGGAGGCGTTAGAGACGGACGATGCATCGCAGCGTGAACACGGACTCCACTTTATTTTACGATCTTATCAGCATCTTGTAATTTTAGCAGGAACTGTTGAGAAAAACAATTTTCTGAGATTTGAGCTGGCTGCAGAGAACGATCACATCCAAGATAATGTGAATGGAGCCATTTCAGATATTTTCTATACTTCTAATTCGCTGCTTCTCAGAGATCATTTCTGTCTCACTGTGCTCCGTCAGAAAACAGCAACGTGCTGTCAGGTTAGAATACTGAATCAGTTTGTTAAAGACTCAAACTCAATGCATCCATCATGACCTTGAGAAACGCAGACCTTGATCTGAAGTCCTTAACTTCTTCTCTTGAGGTTGTTCGAACCCGATCTGGTGATTTGCAGTTTTTGCATATACGTGACTTCACAGTTTGCACTGCAACATAGCAAAAGGAAGTTCTGGCAGTGGGCTAAAGAAGACAAATGGACCCAGAATAGTTCTTTTATTGTCTCAAAAATATTTAAAACTGATCTTCTAAAAGCCCCATTTTGGTCCAGCAGCAGGCTTTCTCTTTGTATTTAGGAGCGTGTGTGTTTATCCTTGTTAGTGTTTGCTGCAGCTGGAGGAGTGTAAGACGAAGCACAAGCTGCCATCTCAATTAGTCCCCACACTCATTAGGACCAGAACTGAGAGCTGCAGCTTCCCGCTCTCTCACACACTCTGACATATGGTCCGGGCTTCTGCAACAAACTTAGCAGAGACGACAACAACCCAGTGAATTATTCAAAGTGTGTGTGTGTGGGGAGGAGGTGGAGGAGGTGGTGGGGGGTTCTGCGCCTCCCCTGATGTTCCCTCAGTTCTAACCTTCCTCTGTGTGCAGTGTTGACATCAAAGGAGGACGCCAGAAGCGGTGGCAGGTCTTACCGTCAGTGATGACTCCACCTCAGCAGGTCTGCTCAGACCTTTGTGACCCGGCGCGGCTGTTTAAAGACATTTGAAAGTGTGTGTGTGTGTGTGTGTGTGTGTGTTTTGTTCAGTGTGGGTCGACAGCGCCTGCCTCAGTATCCGGGATTATCCTCTCTAGGATGGCTGCAGGATTGCACGGATGCTGCTGACACTTCTCTACAATAGAAGCAATTAACTGAAGCTTAACTTGGTGTTTGTCTGTTTTAAGCCATGGATGTTTGTTCATCTGTGTGTGTGTGCGTGTGTGTGTGTGTGTGTGTAATTGAAGCCAGTTTCTCTGTTGTCCGTCTCCGTTTCTGGGTCTTCATTTATCAAAGCCTTCGTAGAAGAAGATGAATGTGCATAAAAATGTACAAATTATCCCGAATCACTGAGATGAAAATGATTAATCTGCATCGTCATCAGAGCTCGGCTGATTCTGATATTTCTGTTTGATGATAGCTTTAGCTTTAACCACATGCTAAAGCAGCTAACTGCTAATTAACTGCTGCTAACTGAATCTGCTGTTAGCATGCTAACAGAACCGGGCTCAGCAGCCTCAGAGACCGACAGGGAATAACGTGACAGTACCGAGCTGATTCACAGACTTTATGATGGAAACATTGATCAGTAGCAGGAGAGCTAAAGCTAACGCAGCTAACACCGAGGATCTTGTTGGTTTGGAGCTAGTGCTAATGTAGCTAACTGCTAACATAAGTTGGAGTTGGACCTAGCTAGTTTAGGGAAAAGGCTAACATAGCTAGCTGGGCTACTGTTACTTGATGTAAAGATTGATACGTAGTGAACCGCTAACTGTGGTTAGCTCGGTTCCCTGTTAGACTGGACACCGCTGGGTTCAGAGGTTCTGTTCGGTACCTGGTTGGTGTATTTGTTGTTGTTTGTTGTTATGCTAAGCTAAGCTGAGCTAACTCTTGAATTTGACCCGGGTCATGTGATCAGCATTAGGCTGTATTCAAGTGAAGACCTGGGATTTGTCGACATAATTCAGCTTTTAGAAGCTTCTTTGGACACTCAGAATATTTTCTGTTGATATAAAACATGGACATGTCTCTGTTGAAGCTCAGCGCGGTGGCTCTGGTCGTCTCCACCTCTGGGCGGGCTGTAAACATGTTTATTTGAACATGGAGACTGACTCACTTCTGGTTTGATGTCGGCGTCTAACTCCACCGAGAGAAACAAGAACTATTTCCTGTCTTTGAGTCGAATCTACTCGTGTCGGAAAACTGGGTCCAAACAGAGATTTGATGCTTGTTGTTTGGGATTAAAGTGACAATATGGATTTTCAGCCTGACTGAGTTACACACAAACACACGAGCTCGTCGTTGACACTTTGCCATGTCAAACTCACTCAGAGGAGATTGGCACAATCGAGTGTGTCTGCAGCCAAACCTTTTAAAAGGTTAATATTTCAGCTCCCATTTGCCTCAAAGCTTGTACGTTAAGCCGGCGCTCTGCTCTCCCTCATGTCTCTGCTTTCTGATACGGGAATCCTGCTGAAGTCTCTTCTGTTTGACGCGTTCGACAAACAAGCGTCTGCGCGTGTGATAATCCACGCCGCTGATAGCTACGCCTGTCACGCCGTCGACGCCGTGTTTGTCGGCCTCATACTTCAACTGGAAGAGATCTGAGCGCTGCAGCCGAGCATTTCTGGGATAGAAAAGATGTCTGTGTTTTCTTTACCATGATTGGCTGGAGTCTGAGCCGTGAGGTTCAGTGTACGCTCCGCTCGGCTGCCCGGTTTGAGGGATTGATTGATTGATTCCTGTCACGAGGGTGTGCAGAGTTCTCGCACCGATAAAGCCCCTCTGAGCTTCGGAGAGACTTCCGCTCCAGCAGCTCTGAAGTGTGATGTAGGATGAATTTAAAGGGTGGAGGAGATGCAAAGCCTCCATCCACGCTGCAGCTCCCTGCAGGATGATGGCTGTTTGTGTCGGACTGAGCCACAACAAACTAACTTCTTCTTTCAAACTGAACCCGTCGAGTCAGCTGCTGGTTTGTTTTTTATATTTGTATATTTCAGACTGACTTCAGGCAGTCCACTCATTCCTGCGCCAAATAAAAATCAGCTTGCAGAGACCTGATAGATGATCCATCATCACTGTCAGCATGCTGCAGCCTTAAGGAGACGTTTACAGACTATGACAGTGATGCAACAGATTATGCACAACTCTGTTTCTATTAGTTTATAATCACCTGAAAATAAGAACTGTTGTTTTTGTTAGAACGGAGCCAGAAGAGGCGACATGTGGACGAGAGCGAGGAGCTGGTGCAGGACGAGCCGGGCCTCGATCGTGGAAACAAAACGTCAATGCAGGAACAGAATCTGATTCAGATTTCATCAGAAGTTTGACAGTTTAATCCGAGCGCGGCGTGTCGAGTTTTTTACGGTGAAACGTGGAGTCAGAGGTGGGCGGTCCTTAAAAGGCGGCTCGATGACACGCTGAGGCCGCCCTGAGCAGAGAGACAGAGGTGAATTCATCTCAGCTCAGAGTGTTTCAGAGTCAGTCATGTGATTTTCTGAACTCACCTGACATGTTTCAGTCAAAATGGCCGGACGAAGCCGTGACGAATAAAAACATTCTTGTATCTTAAAGTGCTTTCAGGACGTCTGTGATCGAGACCCGGCTGCCTGAAAACAGTGATGGAATCAATCACGTCGCTCGGCTGTGAAATCTACGCTCCTAAAAAACGATCCATACGTGTTAGACGTTCTGCTGTTCGACACCGCTCGCATCATTTACAGCCGGGCCGCTCTGTATCTCGCGGACGTCCTGAGCGATGATCAATATATTTTCCTCAGTCTTTGCTGACTTTTGATCATTTACTCGTGAAGGTCTGGACGGGAACAAAGCTGCCGGGCATTGATCGACACTGAGGTCAGCTCTGATTGATTTCAGCCTTTAAAGCAAAATATATATTTTTTATTACAGCTCCTGGAAAACAGCTCTGAGCTGTAACATCCTATATAAAGACTGTAATGGACAGCTGGGAGAGTCGAACCTGCTTTTAGGGCACATGTATTATTCCATACGTGAAAGCTCGGGCGCTGCACAGAGTCACAGTCTGATGAATCTTACATTAAAAGATGAACAGACTTTATGACTGCAGCCTGATTGTTGCTTGTGATCAGCGTCCACCTTTATTTCTTTGCTGCTTCATAATTCATGACTGGATGTTGACATCTGGGTCACGGCCACCCCGAGGCTCGGCTGAAAGCATTCCTCCGCTCTTTCTCTCTTTCTTCTTCGTCTCCTTTCACAGCTGATGCGGCCGGCGAGGAGACACGTCCACCTTTTCTTTTATTCATGGGTTAAAAGCACAGAGCTCGCACACCTGTGACGGAGCCCGACACACACGAGATCACTCCACTGGGAGCTCTTCTTCATCTCGGAGGTTAATTATTATCTTTGTGGATGTTTAACAGGTTTGAGATTAATAGCTTAATTAGATATTTCAAAGCTGTATCGCCTCGTGTGTTACATCATTTCATCTGACTGAAGGTGAGCGCACGTCAGAAGCTGCAGACAGTTAACCCTCGAGACGCCGGAGCCTCGTGTTTTTAAAATCATTCCCAGTGAATCCAAAGAAGGAAAATAAAGTCAAGTTTTAATCACATGATCAACATCGATAAACAGCGGACCTGCTCAGCGACGGACCAGGTCGTGGCGACTTACTCGGCTGGTGTGTGTTGAAGTGAGAAGTGAACTGCTGCCAGCTGTAGCTGCTGTTAGCTCATGTTAGCTCAGTCTGTTAGCCGGACTGTGAGCTCAGAGCACCGGGGCAGTGTCCGTGTTCGTGTGCGAAGAGAAGAGAAAGTTTTCAGGCTGGCTGGGGAACGCTGGCGGGGAGCAGAGCCGGAGTCGTGCCAGAATGATTTCTGCAGACATAGAAGTGATCCTTGCAGACACGAAGTGACAACGGCAGCACCGTGCTCTGAGATCCATTATTTCCTGTGGCTTGCACAGCTCGCTGCCGGCGTCCTCAGACCTGCTTCAGCCCGGCTGAGCGAGCCATAAACACACAGAGAACTATGTGATTTTACTACCTGCTTACGCTTCATCCGTCTGCTCTCAAACGTTCACGGGGCCTCGTTGCACTTTTTAAAGCATATTTGCCGTCACGCTTGTCGTGCCAAAGCTCGCAGATGGACGCCGGCGACAGATAAAGATGACTTATCGACACCTCCTGCGACGACTCGAACATTTCACATCGACGGCTACGTTTCATAAATATGTTTGTCATAGCAACCAGCTGATCTTAGCACGAGAAGCACTTCGACACTGAGTAAGAGCGTCTCTTGGTATGTGCTGGAGGAGGTGAGGAGGGTGAGTGAGCCGACGAGGAAGCAGGAAAAGTAGAAACGACTCAAAGCGGCGCAGCTCTGAAAACATTTAATCCTCATGAGGATTAAATGTCCTCAAAAAAGAAAGAAGGAAGAGAAGTAAAATATTCCAGAGTCAGAACATTTTTACTTCTTCTCAGAGTTGGATGCTCAGATTAGGACGGGATTAAGCAGAGATGTCAGCGTTAGTAATAAAGGTTAGGATTAGGACTGAATACAGTTTCTAAGAAGTATGCGGCAGTAATACAAATGTGTGTGTGTGTGTGTGTGTGTGTGCTGACATGTACATGTTTGTTAGCCGCTCCGCTGAGCAGGAACATCGCCTTGTGAGTGCACTCGCAGCCACAAGTCATTGAAACTCTCCTCACACTCCTGCCTGCCTCCAGTTAGCAGCGGGGGAGGGCTGCTGGGGGGAGGAAGGGGAAGAGGAAGAGGGGGAGTGATGGAGGAAAGTGAGCCCGGTCGGTGCCAGAGGAAACAGGAAGCTCCCCGAAAACCTCGCCGCGTTTTCCCTCGACGACGACGACGACTGTTTTAAATGATGAAATGTCACGTTGGAGCTTCACAGCGTTCGTTTAGATAACTGCTCAGTAAAATCTGAAAATCAAGCCACAAACTGCAGTTCCTCAAACGTCCACCTGAGGCTGGCTGCAGAAGTGAGTCAGTCTCCATAAGTCCCCATGTTAGACAGCAGAAATAAACATGTTTACAGCCTGGTACAAAAAACAGTTTTGGTCTCTGTAGCTAATTTCCCCGTTCATGACAACTGTACTGAGGGTGAATTTATATACAACTCACCTGTTCACATTATATTAAGGCTTAAAGTTCTGCAGGATTCAGAGCGCGGTGCTGAAGATGATGGTTCAGGTTGAGTGTGTGAGCTGTGTGATTTGACTGAAGTGAAAGTCTCATTTTCTTTTGTGCCGAACAAATTATGATGATTTAAGCGAGTTAATGTTCCATGAAATGACTCGACTAAACCCTGAAACATTCTGACAGAACCGCGACGTCGAAGTTTGTTAACTTTGTCCCAGAAGTCTGGAAGACGATGAGTTTTTGATCTGCTGCCGGCTCCTGTGAATTCTGAGTAATAAGATGTATGATCTGAAGTGTTGATGCGTCGCTGCAGCTCATGTCGCCGCTTCGTCCTGATGTTCAGATCAGACGACATGCTTAGGTCATGATCTCCATAAAAACACAGAGTCACCTAAAATAAAGCTTCGGCTTCTTGTTGTTGTTGTTGTTGTTGTTGCTGTGCGATCCACCTGGGAAACCGTTGATGTGGTTGAGCAACATGATTTATCGCTCATTAATCATACGTGCTGCCCAGGGGAGCGCCGCTAAAAGAAGCGAGTCAGAGAGGCCGAGATCACGGGGAAGAGAGGACGCAGAAATACAGAGGGAGGGTGGAAGTAAAGTTGACATGGAGGCAAATGGAAGGTGGAGGAGGAAACACAGCTGCACAGGAGGGGAGGAGGAGAGAGGAGGAGGAGGGGAGGAGGAGGGAGGAGGAGGAGGAGGGAGGAGGAGGAGGAGGGGGGGAGACTGGACGATGGGAAGGAAAGAGCCCACAGACGATGCCATCTGCTCATCGGAGCTGGTCATGGCTGGCTGCAGTAACACCTGCTTCACACACACACACACACACACACAAACACACACACACACACACACACACACACACACACACACACACACACACACACACACACCAGCTGAGCCTTGAAAGCGTCACGTTTTGAGCCTTAAACCAAAAGCAGAGCAGATTTTTCGCAGGTGTTAAAGGAGACGGCGTTCGTCTCTCAGACGGTTGGAAACATATTTCAGACGATGAGACTGAATCGATCCTCGACGTTCAGGTTTTAGAGTTTGAGTCTTCACACACCTGTAGACTTCACAAACAGGTGTGAGAGCTCCACACACACTGTCCTGATGAAGGTCACTGCAGATCGACGCTTCAGAATAAATTAACCAGAAGTGACATGCAGAGATTACACGGCCACTGTGCATGAGCCGAGACCGAAGACTGTCTAAGACTGGACGTAGTCTCTGTGACGTCCCCACAGACTGTCTAAAACCTGGACGTAGTCTCTGTGACGTCCACGCAGACTGTCTAAAACCTGGACGTAGTCTCTGTGACGTCCCCGCAGACTGTCTAAAACCTGGACGTAGTCTCTGTGACGTCCCCACAGACTGTCTAAAACTGGACGTAGTCTCTGTGACGTCCCCGCAGACTGTCTAAAACCTGGACGTAGTCTCTGTGACGTCCCCACAGACTGTCTAAAACTGGACGTAGTCTCTGTGACGTCCACGCAGACTGTCTAAAACCTGGACGTAGTCTCTGTGACGTCCCCACAGACTGTCTAAAACCTGGACGTAGTCTCTGTGACGTCCCCACAGACTGTCTAAAACTGGACGTAGTCTCTGTGACGTCCCCGCAGACTGTCTAAAACCTGGACGTAGTCTCTGTGACGTCCCCACAGACTGTCTAAAACTGGTCGTAGTCTCTGTGACGTCCCCACAGACTGTCTAAAACTGGTCGTAGTCTCTGTGACGTCCCCGCAGACTGTCTAAAACTGGACGTAGTCTCTGTGACGTCCCCACAGACTGTCTAAAACTGGACGTAGTCTCTGTGACGTACCCGCAGACTGTCAAAAACTGGACGTAGTCTCTGTGACGTCCCCGCAGACTGGATGTGAGGGTTGCAGGGAGTGTCGTACTTGCTGCTGAAGACATTTCTGTCGGTGGTAACGTTGTGGACGGTTTGAAGGTGTGTGAACACACACACACACACACACACAGCCTGTTAGCTAACAGAAGATTCCTGTTAATGGCCGTTAAACTTTAACCTGGTTGATGTTTTCCAAAAACTAAATGAGTTTCTGGCACTTTAACCGTCCAGTTTTAATGAATTGACTTTCATGAAGTCTCCGTGAGTCGCGGCGCTCTGCTGCTTCGTTAGTCGACGGATGTTATTTAATCCTCAACGACTTCGTATTAATCAGGTCATTTAACAAACATTAGGAGTTATCAGCTCAGTAACAAATGCACCAAAACTTCATGAGATCATCAGTTTGATGAGGTTTAACACGTGTGTGTGTGTGTGTGTGTGTGTGTGTGTGTGTGTGTGTGTGTGTGTGTGTGTGTGTGTGTGTGTGTGCAGATTGCTTATCCACATCTGTTCTGAGGTCATTGTTGATTGGTCGGCTCGATAGACGCTCCGCTTTCAGTTTCAGGTCATTCCACTCGCTGACCCCGAGCGCCAATCCTCAGATACCATCGATCAGTGTGTGTGTGTGTGTGTGTGTGTGTGTGTGTGTGTTGGCACTCATCACTTCTCACACAGGAAATCATTAAATCAGTGCAGTGTGCTTACCCAGCGCCTGAATCTGAGAGGAAGACACATCTGAGGTCACAAACGCTGCAGTCTGCTCACAGAATGTTCAGCCAATTAGCAGCGAGCGCTAATTAACGCGGAGGTGCACTGATGGTCAAGCTGTCCTCGACTCGAACACGTTGTCATCACATCTGTCAGCTGTTAGCTGTTAGCTCATCTGTCCTGTGAGTCTGTAACGAGTCTCAGTGAGCGATCCGTTCATGTTGATCTCTGGACGCCTGAGCAGCAACAGGGACGCTGTGAGTTCTCCCCTCTGCAGCTTTAGCAGTCTTCTCTGAAGGCTTGGTGTGTGTGAATCTGTGCCCATCGAGCGCTGATGAGGTCAGGCGCTGATGTTGGACGAGAAGGCCTGGCCTGGCACCCTGCAGGTGCTCGATGGGGGTTGCGTCTGTGTCTTTATTTCTTTGTGCACTCGGGCTCCGTCATGTTGGACCTTCTCCAAACTGCTGCCACAAAGTTGGACGCATAGCATCGACCGAGATGTGTCGGTGTGCTGAAGCATTAACATAAACCTTCACCCTCCTCCACCAAGACGGGGGTGTCCAAATACTTTTGTCCATATAGTGGATAGTCTGACATTTAGCAGAAACGTTGTGATCGGAGACGTTCCTCCTGCACGTCGTGCTGTGTGTGTGTGTGTGTGTGTGTGTGTGTGGTTATCACAGTCAGTCTCCATGGGGAACGGACATGGCAGACAGGGAATGTATTCCAGATACAGTTGCTGCCAGTCTGGGCTCTGATAAAGCACTTTAAACAGCCTCGACTCGCAGAATACAAATTAAACTGAGTCACAAAGGAAACAAAAAGATGAGTTTTTTGTTTTTTTCTGTATTTTAGCGCAGTGTGTGTTCAGGCTTAGAAACACACACACACACACACACACACACACACACACACACACACTTCATTGTTGCCCCCTTTCAGCACCATTGAAACCTTTTCTGTGACATTGCTTTGCAGCCTCAGACTTGATTGTGTTGGAGTGGCAGTGAAAGTCTGCAGTCACTGAGGAGGATTGAATTCTGCCCCCGTCTCCAGCTCACCTCCTCCGTCCAATAAACACGCGGCGCCGTTGTTCTCTTCCCGCCGTTAACGGTTCATTTGCGAGAAGCGTGTACACGCGCACGCGCTAAATGTTGATAACAGGCTGATGCGGCTGTTTTAAGGTCGCCATGGACTCCACAGAGAGAGAGAGAGTGTTTGTGTGTTAACAGTGTGTGCGGCATCGCACCTGCAAAATGGAGGCGAAAAGACGGAGACGCAATCAAGAGTTTAATGAAATTCCTGCCGTCTAATATTCACGGCTTCAATCATCCGTCTGATAACAAAACAACATCAGCCGTGATGCTTCTTCTCGTCTGCCACACTTCATTTCCTGCCACAGTCAAACCAGCAACATCACGGCCCCAAGAAGACTGGCAAGTCTGCGAGGACGTCACAGAGACTACGTCCAGGTTTTAGACAGTCTGCAGGGACGTCACGGAGACTACGTCCAGGTTTTAGACAGTCTGCGGGGACGTCTCAGAGACTACGTCCAGGTTTTAGACAGCCTGTGAGGACGTCACAGAGACTACAGCCAGGTTTTAGACAGTCTGCGGGACGTCTCGGAGACTACGTCCAGGTTTTAGACAGCCTGTGAGGACGTCACGGAGACTACATCCAGGTTTTAGACAGTCTGCGGGGACGTCTCGGAGACTACGTCCAGGTTTTAGACAGTCTGCGGGGACGTCACGGAGACTACGTCCAGGTTTTAGACAGTCTGCGGGGACGTCACGGAGACTACGTCCAGGTTTTAGACAGTCTGCGGGGACGTCACGGAGACTACGTCCAGGTTTTAGACAGTCTGCGGGGACGTCTCAGAGACTACGTCCAGGTTTTAGACAGTCTGCGGGGACGTCTCGGAGACTACGTCCAGGTTTTAGACAGTCTGCGGGGACGTCACGGAGACTACGTCCAGGTTTTAGACAGTCTGCGGGGACGTCTCGGAGACTACGTCCAGGTTTTAGACAGTCTGCGGGGACGTCTCAGAGACTACGTCCAGGCTTTAGACAGTCTGCGGGGACGTCTCAGAGACTACGTCCAGGTTTTAGACAGTCTGCGGGGACGTCTCGGAGACTACGTCCAGGTTTTAGACAGTCTGCGGGGACGTCACGGAGACTACGTCCAGGTTTTAGACAGTCTGCGGGGACGTCTCGGAGACTACGTCCAGGTTTTAGACAGTCTGCGGGGACGTCTCAGAGACTACGTCCAGGCTTTAGACCATTGGCTCTGGTCTCCAGCTGCCCTTCTATTAAAAATAGGATGTGAGGACTAACCGCTGAGTTTGGCAAAGTCATCTCTGGTAAACTTTCTTCTGCTAACGTTAGCCTGAGCGGCAGAGCTGGTGGAGTGTTTCTCCCGAGCGTGGACAGAAAACACCTCGATATTTTAAGTTGCAGAGGTCGACGTGTCGGTGCATCCCCGTCTTTGTCAGGGTCAAACTAAGAAGGCCGTCCGTGTCCTGGAGGAGGAAATGTACCAAAACATTGCATCAGTTATGAGCGTGCAGCTCTGGCCCTCCTTTCTGCAGCATCCTTTCCTTGAACACTCGCTCTAAC
This sequence comes from Nibea albiflora, assembly GCA_014281875.1. NCBI lineage: Eukaryota > Metazoa > Chordata > Actinopteri > Sciaenidae > Nibea > Nibea albiflora. Next base: position 21,068,360 of record CM024803.1, read on the forward strand.
ACACCTGTATCCTCGGTAACTCCGGCCTGGACTTGTTTTTGTTGTGGCTGTCACCACAGATCGGGCCGCTCGGAGACTCTCAGGATCAATATACCCGTCTGGATACTCCACTGATGTCCTGAAATAGGCACAACTGGCCTGATTATTGTGAGATGCAGTACATGCTCCCGTTTTCTACAGAACCAGCAAGCGGTCGCTTTCATCCTTCCTCTGTGATCAGGAGGTCACCCAGGTATCACTGCAACCCGGGACTTCCCCTTTGAAACAGCAGACATCAAGGCTTCCCCAAACAGAACGGTGTATCTTCAGAGAACACTGACCTTTCACGTCAGGGACGGGACGTCACACAGGTAGAGCCCCTTCAGTATCAAATCTCATGCTGTATTTGAGGGTTGGCAAGTAGCTACAAACAAGAACATCGTGTGTATCAATCATAGTCGTGATTTTATTGAGAATCATTATAAAGTTTCAGGGTGTTGCTATAGTAACTCAGACGGGAGCTGGGAAGCCGTTTGGTCTCGCAAAACTTGACAAAATGAACCGGACGTGTGGCGCGAGAAAGTCAGTCAGTTTAACACCATAGGCAGCCATTTTGAAGCGACTGAAACGTGTCAGCTGAGTTCAGAAAATCACATGACTAACTCTGAAACATCACCTCTGTCTCTCTGCTCAGGGCGGCCTCAGCGTGTCATCGAGCCGCCCTTTAAGGACCGCCCACCTCTGACTCCATGTTTCAGTGATTTATTGTCTTTTCACGTGTTTTCAGCAGCTATTTTCCAACATATTGGCATTTAAAGGTGGAGCAGCGCCCTGAACAGATCGTCTCAATGATCTGTGACCACGCGGGCCGGACTTCAGGCTCCGGCCTCCTTCGTCAGCTTTAAAGTGTTGAATCTGCTCGATCTGTCCCCGCGGAGTCACGTGACCTCTCCAGATCGGCGGTGTGCTCTCATCCTGCAGCAGCGTCGCCGTCCCTCGTTAACGCCTCCTGCGAGCTGGTGGGAAAACAAGCAGCGGCTGATTTCACTGATTGTTTCCTCTCCTCTGATTGAAGGTGCCGCTCGCTGAAATCAGCTGCTGCTTCCTTTCACTTTAAACCAGATCTGAAGATTCAGAGTGAGACTCAGAATCTTTATGTTGTGAGACATTTTTAAGGCTGTTTACTTCCTGATTGTTTCATTATCTTTTCATTAAAAATGGCCGCTCTCATGCCGGCGCCGCGTGACGAGCCTCTCGGCTGACAGTCTTCTCAAAAAGCCAAACGCCTCGTCAAACTGTCACGACGGCGAATGTCAGCGCAGATTTCCATCAAACAAAGTGTGAGCGTCTGTCAGCCCTCGTCAACGAGCCGCTGTCGTCTGCACAGAAACTCAAAGCTGCGCATTAATCCTGAGACGGACTTCACAACATCTGGCCTTTAATTATTCATCTGATGAATGCACCGAATGACTCAGGTAGCAGCTCCGCTGTGGAAGCTGTCAGCACGTTCTCTGATACACGACAGGAAATTAATGACACAATATGTTCAACTTTAAACTCTGTGACGGCGAGACGTGAGGCCAAACTTCAGCATCAGCATCAGCGCTCACCGTCAGCTGACGACCTGCTGCTATAAATATGTGCAACTACACAGAGGCATGGCGAAGCGTGCGCGCACACTGGAGACCAATTAAGGACAAAAGATGAGCCACCAACGGCATGCTGGGAAATTATGCCAACATATTAAGCAGAACAAAAAAACACAAATGTGCTGCTCAGGCTCCAGGTTCAGGCTCCAGGTTCAGGCTCCAGGTTCAGGCTCCAGGTTCAGGCTCCAGGCTCAGGCTCCAGGTTCAGGCTCCAGGTTCAGGCTCCAGGTTCAGGCTCCAGGTTCAGGCTCCAGGCTCAGGCTACAGGTTCAGGCTCCAGGCTCCAGGCTCCAGGCTCAGGCTCCAGGTTCAGGCTCCAGGTTCAGGCTCCAGGCTCAGGCTCCAGGTTCAGGCTCCAGGTTCAGGCTCCAGGCTCCGGCTCCAGGTTCAGGCTCCAGGTTCAGGCTCCAGCTTCAGGCTCCAGGTTCAGGCTCCAGGCTCCGGCTCCAGGTTCAGGCTCCAGGCTCCAGGTTCAGGCTGTTTGACTGAAGCAGTCATGTCTCTGTCTCTGACCTGCAGTTTTCTGTTGCAGAGCGTTGAAGGTGTTTCCTCAAACATCAGTATGAAGACTGATAATAAACCACCTGTAGCCACACCCACCTGTCAATCAAAGTCATGACCTGCATGACTTTAAGCCTTCATGTAATGAACAGGTGAGCTGTATATAAATCTCGCTCGTACGTCCGCTCGCGTTGTTGCAGTTCGTGTTGATCCAGCCGGTCGAGCTGAGCTTCATGCTGACAGAAGAGCTCCGGCTGTGTGAGTCAGTCACTGTAACGTTCTGTGGAAATAAATGGGATTTCTCCTTCTGGAGCCACGGCCCAAAAATACGTCCTCCCACCACACAACTCCATTTAGTCATGAAGAGCCTCTGCCTCCATCAGCGCAGTGAAGGTGGAGCAAAACACTGCGTCTGATTATTATTAGAATTATTCACACGGCCGTTCAAACTATACGGACTACGTTTGTGTATTTATGCTGTTTTTTAAAGGACTACAACTCCCAGCAAGGAAGTATTTAGATAAATAAAAGTAGAAACACTGCTCTGAAATTGTATAACCAGGAAATGTGCTCAAAGTAATCAGAGTAAAAGTACTCTGCTCTGGCTCCCAGTCCACTTTGGAGAAGATTTGAAGAGCTTTGTGTGTCAGTATGATTTTAAACTCTGCTCTAGATTTAACAGAGAGAAGTCTTAGTGAAGCCTCGAAGTGACAGATTACTTCAACAATGTCTGATGATTCATTTTCTATCAATCGACTCGTCGTTTCGGGTCGAATTTCACAAACAAATCAAGCAGAAATCTTTATAACAACTGAAGCTGTCAGATAAACGCAGTGAGGTAAGACGATGTGTCTTTCATAAAGCTCGTGAATATGAGACAGCCTCGTGTCGTCGGCTCGGTGTCACATCCGTACAGATCTTTTCTATTTGCAGCAGCTGTAATTGTCTTGATTGAGAAATGACGTCCGTCACTGCTAAAAGCTTCAAGTGGCATTTTAATGAGTGCGTTACCTGCAGGCGCGATGAGGCCTCGCCTTCCCCGCCGGGCGCTTTTGATTGGATCGGAGGAGGCGCTGCGCAGACGCACGGCTCACCTGCCGACTTTGTCACAACGTGGAAACTTCAGCCTCCACCAGAACAAACCCAGCAAGGAAAAATCTATTTACCTGCCACAGTGACTAATGAGCGAGCGGTGAAGTGATTCATGCACTCTAAATTCAGAGTACAACGTTCAAGTTGAAATTTATCGTAGGTTATGTTTTATGTATTCCTCCACGAGGTGTGCGGGAACTTCACAGGATCTCTGAGGAGCTGTGGAACTGACTGACCGTGTCTGCAGGTTAAACTGACGCCTCACGTGCTTCATGTGTCAGACAGTTCAGACTGAAGTGTTTACATCTCCCTAATTAATGTGATTTTCAGGCAAATTGAATTTAAATGACTCCAAATATGAAAAGTTGAAGTGCAGAGCGGAGACACGCTGTGTGTCAACATCTGCTGCTGAGCAGCTGCATGAGTAAACGCGAGCTGTGAAAGCTGAGAGGAGTTTCCTGATGACGGCGGCGGACACGTTGAGCGCGCGGGCAGGTGAACATCCAGGTAACCAGGCGGAGGAGGAGCAGCGCCTCCCCTGAGTTAAAGTCAGACTGCACCACGAGCCGGCTGCTGGTGTTGGGAAGACAGGAGGAGGGTGGAGTGTGTGTGTGTGTGTGTGTGTGTGTGTGTGTGTGTGTGTGTGTGTGTGTGTGTGTGTGTGTGTGTGTGTGTGTGTGTAAATGCTGCTCTGTGCTGTTTTTTGAACTAAGCTGCTGGAGATGGCATTTTAGCATGCACGGCAGAGCGGTTTGCCTGTCTATGCATTTCTTCTCCCACCTCCTCCTCTTGGCTCAGCTCCTGTCATGCTTAACTGCCCTGTCTCCCCACTACACCTTCTTATTGTGTGTGTGTGTGTGTGTGCATGCTCAGTATGCTGTGTGTGTGTGTGACAGGTGGAGGTAAGCTCGACTGGTTTTGGCTGTGCTGGCCTGATAACCCGGCTCCTGATAAGGCCTGCAGGACGGTGACAGAAGTCGAGCTTCCTGGTGCGTTTTCATGTTTTAAATTTCTTGTTTTCCAGATAAAGAAGTCCCCGCAGCCGCTCCACCCTCCACCCACCCTCCGGCGGTGACACCGGCGAGCACAAAGGAAAGCAGCCCCAGAGGAAAAAGCTCCGGCGTGTTGGCTGGAGGTTTGCTACAGTCAGTGCTGACTCAAAAAGGACGACTCGTGTCCCAGAAAGGGGAGATCCTTCCCTCGGCTCTGCCCCAGAACCTGCTCCCTCTTCTGGGCAGAGGGCTGAGTGCCGGCTCCCTCCCTGGAAGTCATTCCCTGGAGCATCAAAGCGGGGGATTACTGAGGAGGGTAAAACCCCCGGCGTCAGCTGCAGCGTCAGGCGGCCGAGGCAGCGATCCAACTGAGCCTCTGCCTACGGACACACACTCCCGGCTGCCTCCAGACACACACCCCCGAACAGGAAGCTGAGATCACCACTGCGGGCCCGATGCTGGACGTGGACGCTGAGACGGGAACGCCTCCGTCAGGTACGAGTACATCAGCATCTGACAGAAGAAGTTCAGCACTTTGATTGGCTGTTTCTATAATTATGCTGTGTTGTCATGCCGACCACAGAGGAAGAAGCTGGTGGAGACGTTACCGCTTTTGTCCAGACGGGGCGCCAGAATCAGCAGAATAAAAGTTCATGTAGCAGCTTTAAAGTCATAAAACACTGCAGACGCTTTATTACTGACCCTCTGACCTGTAATCGAACAGATGGTTCTGATCCAGCCTCAGCTGCACTCTGACACCACGACTGATCCTCTGTAACAGAACCTGATTATTTATTTCTCTGTGAGGAGGCGTGCGTCCTCGCTGTGCCTCGCGTCGTTTTGATGCCTCTAATTTGCATCATTAATTACACGCAGCAGGATTTCCTCTGTCGGGCCACGTTAAGCTCCTCTGTTCTCTCCTCAGCTTTGTCCAGCTGCATGGTGAATTTCTCAGACCCGGAGGGCTACATCGACTCCTCCGATGACCCCTCCCCTGCCAGACGGGACCTTCCTGCACTGCACCTACACGGTGACGGTGTACACCGGCTACGGGGTGGAGCTGCAGGTACACCGTCAGCACTTATTCGCCGGACATCATGTTGTTGTTGGGGAGGTTCTGGTCTGTGATCTGGTCCCAGGATGAACTCTGCCTCCGAGTGGCAGCTGTCGGTACTGCTCGCTCTGCCAAACACAGCAGAAGAGTGAACCAGGTGTTGTTTGGCTCGTGGAGCTCGCAGGTTCAGATTCATGCAAACTCTCCTTCCTCGCCCATTAAATCATCTCACGGCCACTCTGAGTTATCTGGTGACCCCGTGAGGGGCCCTGACCCCTCAGGTTGGGACTCAGTGGACTGAACTACCTACCTGTATACAAAATATTTGAAAGTAGCTCCACCTGCAGCAGCAGCAGCAGCAGCTCCAACTGTAACATGCTGCTTGAATTTGAAAGAGCTGGGCCTGGAAAGTGCTTGAAAAGTCCTTGAATTCAAAGTTTAAGAAGGCGTGGGGACCCTGTGATGATCAGAACCTGTGACGACACGCGACTCACCTCTGCAGCCAGCCTCATGTGGACGTTAGAGGAACTGCAGCTGTTGGCTCTCACAGGTGTGTGTGTGTGTGTGTGTGTGTGTGTTCAGGTGAAGAGTGTGAACCTGTCCGAGGGCGAGCAGCTGTCCATCAGGGGCGCAGACGAACGCGGCGCCCTGCTGGTCCTGGCCAATCACACGCTGCTGGTCGAAGGTCAGGTGATCCGCAGTCCCACCAACACTCTGTCCGTCTTCTACCGCTCCACGCCGGAGGGAAGCATGGGCGTCTTCCAGCTGCACTATCAGAGTGAGCACACACACACACACACACACAGTCTGTGTGTGTATAAACACGCTATATAAACTCAATGCATGTGAATGCGTCATCAGGCCCGCGGGGCCGCTTGTCCTCTGTATACATGCTAATTGCATAATCAAAAATCTTCTCATCTAATCACTTAGCACGGTGATTGAATCTGTCGTGTGAATTAGCTGATTAAAGCTCTGATTAATTGGCTCTCATCTCATTAGGAGGCTGAGAATATGGGAGTTTCTGTGTGTCGTGTATGTTTCTGTGTACGCGCTCAGCTGTGCCGGCACATAATGGATACGACGAGGACGGGAAAGGAGGAAGCAGCGGAGTGTTAAGACCCACCTGTGCCATTAATCACAGCCATCTAATCCTCTCACATCAGCACCAGAGGAGCTCTGATGGAGATTAAAACACAGAGCTCGAAGATGAGGCGTGAAAAACAGCACAAAGAGCAGGAATGCGACCACACACCGCTCACAACGCTTATTAACATCACCATTATTCAATTAAAATGTACCTGTGGGGATTCGAAGTCACCTTCCACGTCGATTAGAAACACAAACGTTGACCTAAATTGCTCATTTACAAAAACTTTATTAAAGCTGAATTTAATTTACTAAGAAAAATGAACTCAGACAGTTCGTCTGTGCCGCGTGAAAGACACAGCTTCCTCCGTCAGCGTTCTCTTCGCTCTCTTCTCCTCTGCCATTATGTCCACGGAGGCTGCTGAGCCTGGTTACCTGGCTCCGGTTCTGGCATGACACAGGCTCTGGCTCCTTCCCCCGGGCCTGAAAAACAACAGACAGACTAAGCTAACAACAGCTAACAGCAGCTAACAGACTGAGCTAACATGAGCTAACAGCAGCTAACAGACTGAGCTAACACAAGCTAACAGCAGCTAATAGACTGAGCTAACATGAGCTAACAGCAGCTAACAGACTGAGCTAACATGAGCTAACAGCAGCTAACATGAGCTAACAGCAGCTAACAGACTGAGCTAACATGAGCTAACAGCAGCTAACAAACTGAGCTAACATGAGCTAACAGCAGCTAACAGACTGAGCTACCATGAGCTAACATGAGCTAACAGCAGCTAACAAACTGAGCTAACATGAGCTAACAGCAGCTCCAGCTGTCAGCAGTTTACTTCACTGTCCATCATAAACTCTGTAAATCACAGAGAGTTGAGGCGGAGCAGCCGGAGGACATCAGAGGGAAAACCAGGAAACATTTTCTCCATAAAATCTGATCCAGTTTCACCAGAATCAGTGAAATAGTTGCCGCTGTTACGTGTTGCGTGTCTTTTACAGTCTTCAGGCTGAGCTGTTCGCTGCCGAAGAGGCCTCACTTCGGGGAGGTGTCCGTGCAGGACCTCCTACCTGGAGGCACCGCGCGCTTTCACTGCCACATGGGTTACCACCTGCAGGGGGAGACGCTGCTCACCTGCCTCAACGCCTCGCTGCCGGTGTGGAGCGGCAAGGTGCCGAGCTGCAGGGGTGAGTGTGACACCGTTAGCTTTACATAATGCTTCACATGGAACAAACAAACATGGCGTCTCCTCTGCAGCTCTTTGTGGAGGTACAGTGAAGAATGCTACAGTGGGCGGGTGCTCTCGCCTTCTCCACACCCCGGACCTAACGCCACCCAGGACCGCTCCTGTTCCTGGTCATTGGAGGCACCCAAGGATCAGAGGCTGCACCTCCACCTGGAGAGACTGGCCTTGGGACGCACTGACAGGTAGGAGTTCCTGTCTTTGTGTGTTTTCAGGTGTCAGAGCTTCTTTTTGAAGTTTTATTGGGTTTTCAGGTATAAAAACAATGATCACACTGATTTATCACCAACTTCCCGTCAACCGAGTGTTTTAGCCTCTTTCAGCTCACTGTTTTTACGGCCCACAACTTTGCTCACCGTTTTCATCTTCAGAGTCTTTCGGCTCTCTGCGGCCTCGATTTCAGCAAAAGAAAAAAGATTTATGTGGTGGTGGAGACCAAAAACAGAGCTAAAAGATGTTGGAAGTTGACCTGTCGCAGACTAAGGGTGTCAAAAGTATCGATACGTCGATAATTCTGTGATATGAACAATATAAAAATAAGCAACTGTTTGCTAACAGGTTAGCCATATATTCATGATGGGTCGTAATAATGTGAATTTAGTGTTGACAGTTTGTTTCTGCTGCCCCCAAGTGGCCAAAAAAGTGATGTCAGCACAGTTTCTATGTCTGATTTTGATCTGAGGTTTTATGAAGAGCTGTTCGGTCGAGCTCACGTCGATCATGCTGACTGTCTTCGGGTTCCTGCAGGCTGGTGTTGTGGAGCGGGCTGGACGCCGGCTCCGTGGTGCTGTTCGACTCGGGTCGGGGCGGACAGATCCCCTTTGAGGGGGTGATCAGCGAGGGTCCGTCTGTAAGAATCCAGTTCATCACCGATCAGCCCAACCACAACATGGGATTCAACATCCGCTACGAAGGTGCAGGAGCTAAACTTTGGATCTAATCTCACACAAAACGTGTATTTCTGCAGCGTCATTAAAAACGTTGTAGATGAATTGTTATATTTCTATAATTACAGTGTAATTATGTAAACAAATCGAGGATTGCAGGGCTCAGTGTTTTCTGCTTACTTCGTGCACTGCCAAGCTGATTTTTGGCTTCATCGTCAGGAACATAATAGGTCCAACATAATCTGAGTAAAGCTTTCAGAGTTTCTGGCAGTCAGATTGTGGACGGATGTAAATATCTCCTCCAGCGTGTTTATCCTCATCAGTGAGGAGAACGAGAAACCACAGAATCATCTTTGCGAGTGGAAACAAGATTTATGGACAACGTGTGATTAGTTTTTTTCTTTTTCTTGCGAAGCTACCAATCATGTTGGCATCTGTTTATGGAAAATACACAGAGAGTGATACCAAATAATTCATATTCAAAGCGCGGCATGCTGCGACTTTAATGAGACACACTTTGGTGTTAATTTGAAGTGGACTTCTTTCCTCCTGCAGCTTTCGAGCGTGGCCACTGCTACGAGCCGTACCTGCAGAGCGGAAACTTCACGACCTCCGACCCGCTGTACGGGGTCGGGGCTGTGGTTCAGTTCGCCTGTGACCCGGGTCACTCTTTAGAACAAGGCCCGCCTGTCATCGAGTGCATCAGCGCGAGGGATCCGTATTGGAACGACACAGAACCGCTGTGCAAAGGTAACCCACACACTCATGTGAGGTTAACACTGACAGAGAGAGGTCCGTCACGGACGTGACAGCCACAGTAACAGAATATATCTCAGGACAAGTGATGTCACCGGCCCGGCATCGCAGCTGACAGACGAGTGGATGAAAACACTGACACAGTCCTCCGAGACCGGACTGCCCGAGGCAGCAGCGAGCGTCCGGTCAACTCTTTTGCCTCTCGGGCATCATCGGGCTGCTGCGGCCTGAAATTCTTGGTGGAGGTTGTTGGACATCAACAAGTTCACTTCTTAATCTTTATGTTCTCCTGAAAGTTCGAACATCGACGTGTTAAAGATGAAAACACATCATTTATTATTATTAAGGTCTTATCAGGTATCGAGTCGCTCCCTGTCAGTGAAATTAAACATGATGAATTAGTTAGTGCAGTGACCAATATCATCTGTTAGTCAGTGATTGTATGAGGGGCCATCAGTGCTCGTGGGCTCCGCGAGGCTGCACCGCCGTGAATGTGTGTGAATGACTGATGATCACTGACTCTTCACGTCTCTCTGCAGCACAGTGTGGCGGCGACCTGACCGGTCCTGGAGGTGTGATTCTGTCTCCGAACTGGCCCGAGTGGTACGGCGAGGGTGAGGACTGCAGCTGGAGGATCCATGTCGGGGAGGACAAACGTGTGCTGCTCGATGTACAGCTGTGAGGAACGCACCGACACGCTCAGACTCACAAACATTCGAAAAACCTCAGATCTGAAGCTCCAACGTTCTAATTAAAAATGTTGTGAGCGCCGAGGCTCAGCGAGAGGTCTGCTCACAGGATCCAAAACTTTAGAGAACATGCTGATAAGACTGCCACAGACTGTTCTGGTCTTATCTTGACTCTGGGTCTTTATTGGCTCAGGCCACCGCGGCTTGGACTGAATCTTTCCCTCCGCACAGTCTCAGAAAAAGTCTCAGAAACTTTGGTTTCTTATCAGTTTATGTCAAAGCACAAAGCCGAAGAGAAATGTCTCACACAATATGTTTTAATACAGGCGTTATGATGCCTGTCATTAGTTTATATCATATAAATAATGGTACAATGTCGGCTGTTGATGCTGAACGAGGACAAAGTGTCAAATAATGACGTATGACAAACGTTGGTTTGCCATGTTTGGTTCCGTATCATATTTACACACATGTAAATGTTCCATTGTGTGGTGGAGAAACAAGCGTCTGTGTTTACAGACTGTTAAATGCAACATTTAGCCTGCGAGGTCAGCTCGTCTCCCACGCGGTCAGCTGTCGACACGACTGCGCTCTGACTCATCGTCTCTGATGCCGCCGGCTCGTCTTCTTCTTCTTCTCTGTCTGACTCTGCTTCTTTCACCTGTTCTCAGGCTCAACATCAGCGACAGCGACATGCTGACCATCACGGACGGCGACGAGGTCACGACTCACATCCTGGGTCGGTACGTCGGGGGAAGCAGCCCCTTCAAGCTGCTCCTCCACCACCCCCGACCTGACCGTCACCTTCCACTCCGACCCGGCGGGGCTCGTCTTCGGCAAGGGCGAAGGCTTCATCATCAACTATATGGGTGAGTTCTGAGCAGTCCGACACCACCACCAACAGAACCGAGACTTCACCCACCCGATGAGTCTGTGACGCCAAAAACATCAGTTCCTCTAATGTCCACCTGAGGCTGGCTGCAGCAGTGAGTCAGTCTCCATAAGTCCCCATGTTAGACAGCAGAAATAAACATGTTTACAGCCTGGTACAAAAAACAGTTTTGGTCTCTGTAGCTAATTTCCCCGTTCATGACAACTGTACTGAGGGTGAATTTATATACAACTCACCTGTTCACATTATATTAAGGCTTAAAGTGATGCAGGATTCAGACGCTTTGATTGACAGGTGGCTTGTTCCAGAATCCAGAAACCTGTGGGCGTTGTCACGGAGACTAGGTCCAGATTTTAGTCTGTGGCCTTCGATGAAAATTGAAAATCCCAACAAACAAACATTTTCGTCCTGTCTTCAGACTCACACTGTGTATTTGTGAGGTGTGATGTTACGGTGTACGTCTTCAGGCTGAGGAAGTATCGAGAGACGCGTCGCTGGTTTTGATCTTCTCATTGGTTTGTTCTGTCAGGAAGAAACTCCTCCGCTGGTTTCCATTCAGCCTTTTCTCCTCGAGCTGCCGACTCTGTTTCTCATCTTCCATTTTCTCTCCTGTCGTGGCTGTTTGTCTTTTCCTTTCATTTCCCTCTGCCCTTATTCAATCACATCCTATTTGTTTCACCGCCGCACAATGGCTCTGGTCTTACGCGCAACCCGGAGTTTAACAAGCAGCCAAATCAGCTCACTTCCTCCTTTTTTTTCAACACGCAGTAATATGCAGCAGCTTCCATCTCCAGCACCTGACTCCAATTCCAGCCTCGCGCTGTCCCGCACGCGGTCCAATTTACCTGTCACCCGCTCGACACCCACAAACTCACACGTTTCCCAGAGGAGTAAATCAAGTAGACACAGCATGAATACGTAGGCTACTCTCTTTGATTATACATGTGTGTGTGTGTGTGTGTGTGTGTGGGGGAATAAATTACCCACCACACACACACACACACACACACACACACACACACACACACAGTCAGGCCGCACACAGAAGCAGAACCGAGTCAATAGAGAATGAATAATTGATCCCGGATCCTTCAACTTACAAATCCCTGTAGGCCTATTATATTGTACAGCGTAATGCAATACTGTACGCTGCCCGATCCATCATCAGACACACACACACACACACACACACACACACACACACACACACACACACACACACACTTGTTTATACATCTCCCCAGGCTGTAAGGTTTTTTTTTCTGTCTTTAAACAGCATCAATTTTTATGAGCGTCGTGTGTTGTCTTCTTGCTAATGGAGCTGCTTTTGTTTTGTTCTTCCTTTATTCTCCGTTGTGTTGAGCAGAATCTAAAGAGCAGCAGCAAACAGCCTGGACGCGTCACCTGTGATCAGCTGATCGTTTCGTGGTGCTGACTTCCTGTTGTGAAAAAACGAAACGTTCATTGACGACAAATCAGATAAAAATGATTCTTTAACAAGCACGTCATCGATTCAGCATCGCCCTCCTCGAACCAGTGTTAAAAACTGCAGTTCCTCTGACGTCCACCTGAGGCTGGCTGCAGAAGTGAGTCAGTCTCCATAAGTCCCCATGTTAGACAGCAGAAATAAACATGTTTACAGCCTGGTACAAAAAACAGTTTTGGTCTCTGTAGCTAATTTCCCCGTTCATGACAACTGTACTGAGGGTGAATTTATATACAACTCACCTGTTCACATTATATTAAGGCTTCAAGTTATGCAGGATTCAGAGCGTGGACGCTTTGATTGACAGGAACCAGGCGTCATTCATCCCGCCTCAGGTCCACTGATGATCCACGTCATTGCTGATTCCCGAAACTCGTGTTAACTTGTCTCTTCATGAATCTGAAGCGAGAGTTGTTTTTTCCGTTGGTTTTATTTCAATTTTTGAAGACCGTCGAGATAAAATGAAGAAAGTTCGAGACACTTTTAATCTGAGATCAGAGAAGTTACTGATTCAAAAAGATCTCCAGAACGATCAGAGACGGTCGGAGCCTCCTGCTGCTTCGTCTACGTCTTCTCAGATACAGCACATAAATTATGAAGCTGACAGATGAATCACGGCAAAACAGACGGACTGAAGTTTGGTCACCTGTTATGTTGATGTTCTTCCTATGTCCTTCTAGAACTGTCTAAAACCTGGACGTAGTCTCTGTGACGTCCTCACAGACTGTCTAAAACCTGGACGTAGTCTCTGTGACGTCCCCGCAGACTGTCTAAAACCTGGACGTAGTCTCTGTGATGTCCTCACAGACTGTCTAAAACCTGGACGTAGTCTCTGTGACGTCCCCGCAGACTGTCTAAAACCTGGACGTAGTCTCTGTGATGTCCTCACAGACTGTCTAAAACCTGGACGTAGTCTCTGTGACGTCCCCACAGACTGTCTAAAACCTGGACGTAGTCTCTGTGACGTCCCCACGGCAGACTGTCTAAAACCCTGGACGAGTCTCTGTGACGTCCCCGCCGACTGTCTAAAACCTGGACGTAGTCTCTGTGACGTCCCCGCAGACTGTCTAAAACCTGGACGTAGTCTCTGTGACGTCCCCGCAGACTGTCTAAAACCTGACATAGTCTCTGTGACGTCCCCGCAGACTGTCTAAAACTGGACGTAGTCTCTGTGACGTCCCACAGACTGTCTAAAACTGGACGTAGTCTCTGTGACGTCCCCGCAGACTGTCTAAAACCTGGACGTAGTCTCTGTGACGTCCCCGCAGACTGTCTAAAACCTCTTATTAAAGCAGAGAACATCTGCTTTTGATATATTGACTGTCTAAAACCTGGACGTAGTCTCTGTGACGTCCCCGCAGACTGTCTCTACTTGATCAAATACGGAGTAGTCTCTGTGACGTCCCCGCAGACTGTCTAAACGGACGTGGTCTACATTTGATCTAAGAGTCATTAACAGAGCCGAACAGACAAATAATTATCACCTGACTCGGTTCTCTTCAGGTCTATGCAGCATTTTAGCGTCTTTCAGCCTGTTGTTTTGGTTTTACAGCCAGCAGTTTTATTGTCTTGGTTCGCTCTCGTAGCTTCGGTAAATGTTTGTCGTTTTATTACCTGTAACCACGTTTTCATAACCTTAAACCTGCAACAGGTGACTTTTTGTCCACCTGTTGTAGGTGCAGGAACACAAACAGCTGATTATTTACTCGACCTGCACTCGAAGTCGTGTTTTTCCAATACTCGCTCTCTTCTAGCTCCCATTTTGGTCTCCACCAACCCCTGAGGGAAATATCTGTCTCCAGCATGCTGTTTGCTGCAGAGCAGCTCGTGTACAGAAGGTTTATCAGAGCTTCTTTGATGAAAACTGTCGCCATGACGCCATTAGCAGAGCGAGTGAAACAAAACAGATAAAACAGACAAACAACGAGCTGAAACTCATCAGAAGACTGTGAAGACTAAAGCCGAGGGAAGCTTCAGGTCTCAACGAGCAACAGCTTTCACATGGTTGCGTTTTCACGTCGTCCTTTAATATAAATTATGATCAAAACAAAGTTACAAAGTGCTTCATGCAGCGAGTGAAGAACATGTAAAGAATACAAGCACCAAACAAACAACATCAAACATTAAAAATGGCAAAAACCCTTCAGCAGAATAAAAACTGGAATCTGATGAAATCAGGGAAGCTGCTGTGAAAAACGCTGAGATTTTAAAGAAGCCACTGACTCAGCCTGACATGTATCCTCAGGCTGGGTGTTCCAGGTCCTCGGGGCTCTTCATTTTAAAAGCTCTGTTAGTCTTCAGCTGAGAGTTTGGACCAGATAAAAGAGGCTGCCAGAGGATCTCCATGTGCAGGCGAGGTCGTGCGGGGATAAAAGACAGAAGCCTGTTCAGAGCCTCGTAAGTAATTAAACGAACAGCGTAACGAGTCGAAGGCCGGGGTGCTGTGTTTACTCTGATTAAAGCCTGGCAGCTTGTTTACAGCACCAACACAGGTCATCTCATCACACTCTCCATACACAGCAGGATGCATCGCGGTGGACGGACATGTGACTGTTGTGATTGTGACGAGCGTTCTTTCACCTGCTGCCATCCGGACTTCTTACAGCTAATGTCTGATTAATTCAGCATGTACTGTGTCATCATTAGCATACAGTATCAGCACTGATGAGCACTTTAAACAGGAAACAGATCAGACAACAAGAATGTTAAAGTTCATTCATGACTCTGAGAACTTGACCTGGACGTAGTCTCCGTGACGTGAGTTGTATATAAATTCACCCTCAGTACAGTTGTCATGAACGGGGAAATTAGCTACAGAGACCAAAACTGTTTTTTGTACCAGGCTGTAAACATGTTTATTTCTGCTGTCTAACATGGGGACTTATGGAGACTGACTCACTTCTGCAGCCAGCCTCAAGTGGACGTTAGAGGAACTGCAGCTTGTGTTTCACTTCCTGTGTTTGGCTTCACTTCAGAGGTTGCTGCTCGGGTTGAAACCCTCCGAACACGTTAAGTTGACTCTCAGGATTATTTCGTTTCATTATAAAGAAAATCAGCGTGAGAACCAAATCATTTTTCTCGTGACAGATCGCTGACAGCCTGGAATAATTTCATTGAGGGCTGTTTCAGTGGGAGTCTGAATTAAAACTGGCGTCTCCAAACGGAGGCGAACCGTCAGAGCGGATACGCGGTACAGATGATATTTGAAGATTGTCCAACACAGACGAGATCCATCATCCTGTCACACGGTCCACGTCATCGCACAATAAGTCCATCAATCATCTCACAGAGAATATGTGCCAGCGTCTGATGTACTGTTGTTTATCTTGTCCCGTCTTGACCCTCGTGACTGCCGTTAAAGACGACATGCGTCATCGCCGTGAACCTGCACCGCGAGCAGTAACCGCACCCTAACCGAGCCTTTTTATTTCATTTGTTTCTCCCCTCAGAGGTGTCCCGGAATGACTCCTGTCCAGACCTGCCTGAGATCCAGAACGGCTGGAAGACGACGTCCCACATTGCACTGGTGCGAGGGGCTCGAATCACCTACCAGTGTGACCCCGGCTATGACCTGGTGGGACGGGAGACGCTCACCTGTCAGTTAGACCTCTCCTGGAGCTCACAGCCGCCCTTCTGCGAAAAGAGTCAGTTCTTATAAAACATCTGTCAGCGTGTGTGTGTGTGTGTTATTAGTTATACTGACTGTAACTTATGTTCACATATGAAACATGACGGAGACTTTAGTCCAAATGTCCCCTCGAACAGCGCTTCATGGACCTCAAAGAGTTGGTGGAGAACAAAAACAGAGCTAAAAGGAGACTGAAGGTCGTGCATGAGGTCGTTACTCTGAATGTCAGCACTCAGCACTCGTCGTGTTCGATGCGTGCTTTCTTTGAAATCTACTCCTCTCCTTCTCAGTCATGTACTGTTCAGATCCCGGACACGTGGAGCACTCCACCAGATCTCTGTCCGACCCGAAACTCCTGGTGGGGACGACCATTCAGTACAGCTGCAACCCCGGCTTCATCCTGCAGGGCGGCGCCACCATCACCTGCTACGGCCGCGAGCCGGGGACGCCCGTGTGGACGTCCCGACTGCCTCACTGTGTTTGTGAGTATCACTGTGACTTCATCAGGAGGCTGGTGCGGTTTGCAGGTTGTTTGTCAGCTCTTTGATTTCAGAGACTCGTGATGGGGACAGACAGTTTCACGTGGCAGTTAACTGAAGATGAGAGGCTCTCTGTCTGTGCCGTGCCATCTAACACGAGTGGGTTTGTGTGATTTCTGGCTCTCTCTTTCCGATCGCAGCGTCTCTGCATGCCAGAGACGACGCTTCATCTTACGACTGACTGTGTGTGTGTGTGTGTGTGTGTGGTGTTTTCAGGGATATTAATGTTTGTGTGAAATGTTTGATATGTAAATGCAATGCTAATGCACCGTACCAATCAGTCCTCAGCCACCTGGAGGAGGGGGTGGAGATTATCCATGAGTCATGTCACCTCAGCCAGAGTCTGTCAAATCTGTCAGTCGAGCTCTGACGCAGAGAGACCTGACTCGTGTTGAGAAACTCGACGGGATCCATCCAGCTCTCTCTTTATTCTTCCTTTCTTCTTCCATCCATCCAGCTGAGGATTCTGTTTCCTGTGAAAACCCCGGTCTCCCTGACAACGGCTACCAGATCCTGTCCAAGAGACTCTACCTGCCCGGCGAATCACTCACCTTTGTCTGTTACCAAGGTTACGAGCTCATCGGGGAGGTCGCAATTAAATGCATCCTGGGGAACCCGTCATTTTGGAGTGGCCCACTTCCGCTCTGCAGGGGTGAGAAGTCTTTCTAATCTTTGACGTATGTGTGGAATGAACTGCCCCCGTGCACGAACACGGAAGATTCAAAGACTTATTTGCCCCATGCTTGTTGGTACAGACTGATCGTGCCCGTATGCATGCGGAGCGGTCGTGTCGACATGGTAACGCTAGCTCTGCAAACTCAGTCTGTCACGGCAGATCGACTTTGTGCTGGATAAAATGGGTCAAACTGAACTTTAATCAATTAAAAGTGACGTTCTGGTCATTGAGTCTCTTTATTCTTGGACTTACAGTTTGGTTGAGTTTAGCACCAATGAAACTTGGTTATGTCTCTGAAGAGATCCTGGTTTGTCATTGTTGAACTTTGGTTTCATTCGTACGGAAGCCAGAAGCTGTTACGGTTACCATCTAGACACGACCGTGCTTAATGGCCGCTTGCTAAATCCCGCTCCCAAACAGCGACTGTCCAATCACAGCTGAGCGTCTGAAGCGTTTGGAGGTGTTAGCTCTTCATGCAGCTAACGAGTGTTAGCAGAGAGGTAGTAGCATTGGTAGCAGTAGCTGCTAGCGGTGAGGATTGGCGAGCGGCCCTGATTCAGATACAAAGCGCACAGGAAGTGTGATGTCGATTTTCATGTGCACTGACTGACAGAATGATGTCTTGCAGCCAACCATGACTGCTTTGGCAACCATGCTTTGGAAGGTGAGTCTCTCTGTGTACGCCGCTGTGCTCTGATGGCGTGGGCTGCAAAAACAAAAAGACCCACACCGTTTGTTTCCTCGACTCAAACAAACCAAAGAGTGTGTGTGTGTGTGTGTGTGTGTGTGTGTGTGTGTGTGTGTGGTGTGTGTGTGTGTGTGTGTGTGTGTGTGTGCTCTGCCTGCCTGGTTTCATCCCCGCCGTACGTCTCCGTCCATGCACCTGCTTGTGTTCCTTCGTTTTCCCGTAGCGTTCATCTCCTTTTGCTAAACCATCCTCGAACGAAGGTTTTAGTTTGTTATATGTTGTATTTTACGTTCCTCTAACGTTGTTTTATTGGTGTTGTGTGTATCAGTTGCAGAGGCGAGTGCCGGCTCCTCTCTGGATGGAGGGAACATCGCGTTGGCCATCTTCATCCTCGTTCTTCTGCTGTCTGTGCTGCTCGGCGGCGCTTACGTCTACGTCACGCGGTAAAAGCGTTCTGCTGCTTGGATTTAAAGAGTCGGCGTGCTAACATGATGTTAACTGAACGATGATCTCCGTCCTCCTCTCCTCCAGGTGTCGATATCACTCCAACTTGAGGCTTCCTCTGATCTACCCCCACCCTTACCGACAGATCACTGTGGAGACGGAGTTTGACAACCCGCTCTATGAGACAGGAGGGGTGAGTGTGAAACCTCCACCACTAATCATTCATCTCACCGTTCACCGGACTAACACCGTCTCTGTCTCCTCGTCGTCCACAGGACACTCGGGAATATGAAGTATCGATATGAGACGCCTCACTAAAGACATTTCTGAACCGAGACCGACCGCCCCGTCCTAACTCTTCATCCTCTCCTCCTCCCTCCTCCTTCTCCGCCCAGGAGGAGGCGATGTAAATACGAATAGATGATGTCCAGCCCCTTCTGCCATGAGACGCAGTGATCGATCCTGTTCTCTCCTCCTTTTTTGACGAGACAGTTTATGAAGACATGAAAACAGGAGAGGAGACACGAGGCGGGAGAGAGAGAGGAGGTCGACGAGTCCGCCGCTGAACCTTTGCAGATCAGCGTCGCTCGGGAGACGGAGGACGGAGGAGAGAGACCCGAAGATCGTCGAAGAGCGTCGAACGTGGTGAGGAAAGGAGGGGAGAAGGGGAAGGAGTAGGGGACAGGACACAGACTGAGGAAACACGAGGCTGAAGCACTTTTTAGTATTTTTTAAAGTTCTAATCCTGAAGATTTTTGATACAGTTTATGGTTGGATTTTTGTTTTTCTGTGTATTTAGATTCATTAATTACCGTGTGGTAGTTTGCTGTTTAGCTAGCAGGAGATTATCTCATTGCAACAGCCCCCCCTAGTGTACGGACAGCTGTACTCATGTTTTTATTCTGATTACATTACTTATGATCAAAAACAAGCGCTAAAATCAGCTAACAAACTGAGCTAACATCAGCTAACAAACTGAGCTAACATCAGCTAACAAACTGAGCTAACATCAGCTAAAAAACTGAGCTAACATCAGCTAACAGCAGCTAAAAATGGAGCTAACATTTTTAGCTTACATACTGAGCTAACATTAGCTAACCACAGCTAACAAACTGTGCTAACATCAGCTAACAAACTGTGCTAACATTAGCTAACCACAGCTAACAAACTGTGCTAACATCAGCTAACAAACTGTGCTAAACATTAGCTAACAGCAGCTACAGTTGCCAGCAGTTTACTGTCCATCAGTCTGACTTGCTGCCGTCCAGCGTTACGTTCTTCTCCCGTTCTCCATTCACCTGATGACAGGTCAGTGTGAGCATCAACATGCTACGTGTGGTAGAAACGTTTCTCAGCGTTGCTTTAACGTTTGGTCTGAGTCATCGGTTCAACCAGGACTGAAATCTTAAGGATTACGACTTTAAGAGTCTCGGCTCGGTGGCAGGTAGATTTTTGTTTACATCCAAACTCGTGAGTCGAAATCTGATGCCACCAAATGATAAAAACAGGAAGTGGACGACACAGGATGTCTCGTGTCCCCGATCTCCTCCCGGCCTGCAGTCACATTCAAGGCTTTTTTCCTCCAGCCGGTCCAGCTCTGGCTTTAGCTGTAGTTAAGTTGTATTTAAATCTCTGAGTTCATGGCCGGTGCAGTGTCGCCGTCTTATTCCTCACCTGTAGTCTGATCGACTGTCGTAGACCGGCCTCAGAGTCCACAGGTCCGGACCGGCTCGGGATTTAAAAAGGAACAAAAACATGCGTTGTTGCAGATGTGGAGGTTTGCGATGTGAATACCGTAGCTGTAGTTAACTGACCGATCTTGGAGCGCAAAGCTCAGTCAACCCACCAGATGATGTATTTATTTTGATGTACTGTACATGTGATGTTTTATGCAGATTGATAAATGTACATTTTCATTATGAGAAGACAGATGTTAACAGTTTCCCTAAATAAATGGCAAAACTTCAATAAAAAGTACAAAAGACTTTCTAAATACAGACGCCTCCTCTTCACTTCTTTCAGCTCATCTGCTTCAAATACGGACGCATCGCGTGTTAACAGACAACAAGCTCGTCTCCAGTTGATGATGTGAGATTTATTATTCATCATTGTTTTGATTGGATTACAGAAAATGTCATAAATAATAAATAGGTAAGAAAGAAGTCTCTTAGGGGAGCTACGAAGAAGACGTTGCTTCAGTGTGCAGGTGAGGTCCAACGAGTGGGTGGATGATTCCTCCGCCTGTCTGCTGCCTGCTGATTATGAATGCAGCTTTTATTGATTTCTGTTTGTGTGTGTTCATCCTGCATAAAGTCAGACAGCAGAAGAGAACAGAGAGGAACTGCTGACGCTCAAGAAAAGGAACAAAACAATCGACGTGCCTCCAAAAAATACTGTTTTGTAAGTACAAGGTGGTCAGTTGGAGTTCACAGCGGTGTTTGGGTCAGAGCTTTCTCCTTTAAAATGAAAATATTTTCAGGGATGACAGACGGATGTTTTTTTGATTCCTCTGAACAAGAAGAAAAGACAGTTTGAGCTCCAAACATCCGATTTTTACTGAATAATCCAGGTTTCAGACGGAGAGGCCAGCTGATTTATTTTTATTTATTTATTTTGGATTTTTGGATTTCTGTCGAGACGTAAAGAGAAATCCGCCTGTAAACGTCTCCATGAACTCACCCAGCTTTAATCATCTCGGATTTGTCATCAGTAAAACTCCGACATCGCCGACATGAAGCGATTTTAATCTCCTTAATAGTCCTGAAAGTTTCTTTGAAGTCTGAACTCTTTACTTTCGCCACATCGTGCAGATTTTTGGCTTCATTCACTTTGAAAAGCAGCTTTTTTTTTTTTTGGACTGACGTCGTTATCTTGCAAATATACCCTGATGGGTGGGAGGCAAATCCTGCCCTGTAGCATTTCCCTACCGTCAACCCATTTTAACGTCCTAATGATTCCTTCTGTTGCCATCCTGAATGCTAATAAGAAGATAATGCTTCCTGCCACGATAGCAATTTCCAGAGGCTTTCCTGCTGCGGTTAATTCGACTGTTGAGAAGCTTTTAACCGGATGCTTGATGATATTACGCACTCTGAGGAAACTGACTGCTACCCACACAAGTTTAATGAACCAAAGGCATTCACAGAGCCAGAAATACATTAGCTTTATGTCTGCATTTAAGGCGTTTAGCTGCTACTATTACCCAGAGAGTCTCGTAATGAGTGCAGCAACAACACAATGAGATCATTAATATTACAAGCAGCTACAGTAACAGCATGCGTCAGACACACACCACTGAGGCGAGAGATGCTGCAAATATCAGTCCAGGATGTTTGTGTGCAGCAGATAGCATGCCGCTTTGTGTTGCCATGAGTAGTCACAGCTGTAATTCAGAGCTTTTCAAACTGTGAGCCGTTCGTTAGCCCGTTGTTTGTTTCTGTTTCTTTTCAACAGCAGCAGTTAATGGTTACGAGCAGCAGCGCAGACGAGGCGACAGAAGCAATCTGCGCCAGTGTTCTCAAATCTGAACACACACGTGATGCATACAGTTTAAATTAAAGCAACACACGTAGACTGGTATTTTTGTCATTTAGCGTCCTCTTCTCCTCTGCCATTATGTCCAAAAAGGCTGCTGAGCCAGTTATGTTGTGATACTTGCCCAGCTCCGGTTCTAGCACAACAATCTGAAAATCTCCTCTTCTTGGTGGTCCAAAACATCACAGAGACTACATCCAGGTTTTAGACAGTCTGCGGGGACGTCACAGAGACTACGTCCAGGTTTTAGACAGTCTGCGGGGACGTCACAGAGACTACGTCCAGGTTTTAGACAGTCCTGCGGGGACGTCACAGAGACTACGTCCAGGTTTAGACAGTCGGCTGGGACGTCCCAGAGGACTATGTCCAGTTAGACCAGTCGGCTGGGGACGTCACAGAGACTATGTCCAGGTTTTAGACAGTCTGCGGGGACGTCACAGAGACTGACAATGTTCTGACATCTATAAAAGGTGAGTTTTGAGTTTTAGATGTAGACCGGTTGGTGCAGCCTCTGATTTAGAGGATGGAGACCTGCTGAGTTTGGGCTGAACAGAACCGGCTGAATGGAGCTTCAGCAGATGGTATCATCCGACACAGACACAGGCTTAAAAAGCCAAACTGTTTTTACAGTAATTACATGAAACAAAAACTCCTACAAAACTTCTTTTCCTGCATTTCTGCATTATAATTTTATTGCAGTGGCATTTAGAATATGTAATTTCTGTCTCGGCGTAATAAATATTAAAATGTCAAACTGTTGTTTTTAAAGCTTCAGGCAGGAGAATGTGCACTTCAGACGAGACGTCGTGTAAATGATTATCTGAACTCTAAAGAGGACGCGCTCAGAGAGGAGTCAGCCCAATAATCAGCTAGTCATCAGTGTTGTTTGGGTTAACCACTGAATAGTATTGAAAGGGTGGCACTCGGGTCAAAGGTCACGGGGTAAAAATATCAATGAGTTTTCCCCTGTTGGAAAGTTTTCAAATATGTTGTCAATTTTGATTAATGACCGAGATGATGAAAAAGGTCACAAGTAATCAATTACACACACACACACACACACACACAGTGTGTCACAGTGTGTGACAAGATGAAGACAGGCAGATAGAAGAACATATTAACATATATTTATTTTCAAGACAAACAAAGAGGTAAATAATATAATAACAAATAATAATAAATAAATAATCGTTTTAAATATTTTATTTATTTATTTTTATTGCTTCCTGTTTCCTGTTTGCTCGAGGCTTCTCGTCTATCATGTCTCCATCCGCGCCGGATGTAAACGGTTATTTTTCACCCTCACTCGGATTTAAAACGCTTCTTGTGTTTCTCCATTAGGAAAAAAAACACCGTTAACGTGTTTAAAGCGCGAATATCTGTGTTTGGTCGACACCACGTGCATGTTTGGGCTGTTGTTTGTGTTTGTGGATAAAATGTTTGTTATAGTCCCACTGGGCGGGCCGGCGGAAGGACACCGTGCCTGTTGTCTATATAAACCCCTCCGCTGCTCTTTGTTTGACACAAACTGACACGAACCGGAAGTGAGAGGACCAAACACCGGCGGGAACAATTTGTTTGTAAGTAGTTTGAGTTTTATTAAATAATCATCATTGTTACACCAGTTTAAAATGTGTTTTGTTACATTATTTTTTTTCGCGGTAAATTAACGTCAAGTTAACGGTCGGTAACGAATGAATAAATAACTACGTCAGCTGTTTTGGTAGCTAACGAGGCTAGCTGTGGCCTCACCGAAAAAAATACGCTGCTAAACTTGAACTTAAATCATAATTCGGCTTTTAAATTAAGTCATTTAAATCAGCATAGAGTGAAACGTTAATCACAGAGGAGGTGAATCGGTTGATGACACTAAGGCGGCGTATAAAACGACAAAAACCGGCCACATCCGGTTACCTTAGCAACGTTAGCTCCGTCAGCTGTTAGCTCAGTTTAGCAGGCCGGCTAACAGACGTCCGGTTAGCTGAGTCACTGAGCGGTGTTCATCCCCAGTATGTGCTCGGTTCTTCTAGTAACCCGTGCTAAACCCAGTCTGTATGTGTGCTAAAGGTTCGGTGTGAAAATGTCGGTTTGAACCGGATTAAACCGACGGTTAGCTCAAAGCAGCTAGCCTCAGTAAATGATTGTACGTCATGAGCCGGTAACGTTAGTCATCAATAAATCTGCTCACAGATGTTCATAGGTGTTTGTTTTGGCCTGTTTGTGACGTCAGCAGACCACTTCCCTTTAAGGCGGAGCGTTTTCCCGCCACACAAACTGCAGAGCTTCCTCCTGTAACACGCTGCGAGTGACATTTAACTGAAGGTGTTGATGCACTTTGAAAGAAACACACGTTCTTTTTCTCTCTAGTGCCAAGATGCAGATCTTCGTGAAGACCCTGACTGGGAAGACCATCACCCTGGAGGTGGAGCCCAGCGACACCATCGAGAACGTCAAAGCTAAGATCCAGGATAAGGAGGGCATCCCCCCAGACCAGCAGCGTCTCATCTTTGCTGGAAAGCAACTCGAAGACGGCCGCACCCTCTCCGACTACAACATCCAGAAGGAGTCCACCCTCCACCTGGTCTTGCGTCTGAGGGGAGGGATGCAGATCTTCGTGAAGACCCTGACTGGAAAGACCATCACCCTGGAGGTGGAGCCCAGCGACACCATCGAGAATGTCAAAGCAAAGATCCAGGATAAGGAGGGCATCCCCCCAGACCAGCAGCGTCTCATCTTTGCTGGAAAGCAACTCGAAGGACGGCCGCACCCTCTCCGACTACAACATCCAGAAGGAGTCCACCCTCCATCTTGTGCTCCGTCTGAGGGGAGGGATGCAGATCTTCGTGAAGACCCTGACTGGGAAGACCATCACCCTGGAGGTGGAGCCCAGCGACACCATCGAGAACGTGAAGGCAAAGATCCAGGATAAGGAGGGCATCCCCCCAGACCAGCAGCGTCTCATCTTTGCTGGAAAGCAACTCGAAGATGGCCGCACCCTCTCCGACTACAACATCCAGAAGGAGTCCACCCTCCACCTGGTCTTGCGTCTGAGGGGAGGGATGCAGATCTTCGTGAAGACCCTGACTGGAAAGACCATCACCCTGGAGGTGGAGCCCAGCGACACCATCGAGAATGTCAAAGCAAAGATCCAGGATAAGGAGGGCATCCCCCCAGACCAGCAGCGTCTCATCTTTGCTGGAAAGCAACTCGAGGATGGCCGCACCCTCTCCGACTACAACATCCAGAAGGAGTCCACCCTCCATCTTGTGCTCCGTCTGAGGGGAGGAAACTGATCTGCTCCTGCTCAAAGATCTCAGCCGTGTTAATCGTCCTGATCAGCTGTCAGTCATTCCTTTTTTAAGTTTGAATAAAGGCTGTGCATTCCTGAATTTTTCCTTTTTGACTTTTAATAATCTCACTCTGCATTTTGACATTTCAGCTGCTGTTGATGCTTTCAGCTTCAGAATTTGAGTTGGTAATGTTTGACAGTTCATGTTGTGGTTTTTAAGGTGGTCCGACGTCGCTGAAAGTTCACACAGGTTCAAGTCCTGAAGTGTTTGTCATGTTTGACCTTAAAGGAAATGCTGTTACAAGATGACCAAATAAAAAGTGCTTCACCGTCACCTGGTCGTTCCATTATTTTCTAGCAGTTAAGCAGAACCTGACTCATTTATCTTAACAGGACTGTGGTTGTTCGGATTAGAGCTCGTGGTTCTGGAGGTTTTACATGCCACCTTTTGTCCACTAGTCGTCACCAGAGAGCCGTTGTTTGAGCATTTATTCAATATCCTTGATATCGGACTTAAGGTCCATGTACTAGTAAGCTTTTTGTCCTCACTAGTAAGACAATTTTATGCACTAGTAGAACTACTAGGGCACACTAGTAGAACAACTGTCTTACTAGTAACATTTTTTACACTACTAGTGCCACTTTTGGCCTACTAGTTCGCAATCAAACCCTACTTGTAAACTACTACGCCTTACTAGTAGGCAGGTGTCATCCACTAGTAGCCTCCTGGACCCTACTAGTAGCACCAAAATGCCCACTAGTAGCAATAGTAAGGCATTTTTGACCTCACTAGTACTACTAGTAAGTACAAAAATGTCCACTTGTAGTACTAGTGAGGTATATTTTACCTTATTAGTACTACTAGTAACAGTGAGAATGCCCACTAGTAGTACTAGTAACATCAAAAATGCCCACTAGTGACATATTTTTTTTTCTTACTAGTGAGCCTCCGAACCCAACATGTAAGGAGTTTGGCTGTCTTACTAGTTGAATGATACATGTTCAATACATGTACAATGTTACATGTTGGGTTCGGAGGCTCACTAGTAAGACAAACTTTGTTCTACTAGTTATACTAGTAAGAAAAAAAAATGTCACTAGTAACACAAGTGAGCATTTTTGATGTCACTAGTACTACTAAGGTAAGGTGCAAAAGTCCCACTAGTGCTACTAGTGGATATTTTGCCACTTACTAGTGCTACTAGTACGCATCTTGGCCCTTACTAGTGCTACTAGTAGACATTTTGGCCATTACTAGTACTACTAGTAGACATGTTGCCCTCTACTAGTGGTACTAGTAAGATCATGAATATCTCACTAGCGCTAATAGTAGACACTTTGGCTGTTACTACTAGTACTAGTAGACATTCTGGCCGACACTAGTAGTACTAGTAAGGTCACAAATTCTGTACTAGTACTACTAGTGGACAGTTTGGTATCCTACCCATTACTTGTGTACATGTAAGTTGCAAGATCCACTAGTAGTACTAGTGGACTGCATGATATATCAAAGGATATCAGTGATATCACGGATATCAGTGATATCCTTTATGTCAGTGATATTCTTGATATCAGTGATATTCTTGATATCAGTGATATCCTTTATGTCAGTGATATTCTTGATATCAGTGATATCCTTTATGTCAGTGATATTCTTGATATCAGTGATATCCTTTATGTCAGTGATATTCTTGATATCAGTGATATCCATGATATCAGTGATATCCTTTATGTCAGTGATATTCTTGATATCAGTGATATTCTTGATATCAGTGATATCCTTGATATCCATGATATCAGTGATATCCTTTATGTCAGTGATATTCTTGATATCAGTGATATCAGTGATATTCTTGATATCAGTGATATCCTTGATATCCATGATATCAGTGATATCCTTTGTCAGTGAAATCCTTGATATTCTTGATATCAGTGATATCCTTTATGTCAGTGATATTCTTGATGTCAGTGATATCCGTGATATCAGTGATATCCTTGATATCAATGATATCAGTGATATCCTTTGTCAGTGATATCCTTGATATCCATGATATCAGTGATATCCATGATATCAGTGATATCCTTTGTCAGTGATATCCTTGATATCCATGATATCAGTGATATCCTTTGTCAGTGATATCCTTGATATCCATGATATCAGTGATATCCTTTGTCAGTGATATTCTTGATATCAGTGATATTCTTGATATCCTTGATATCAGTGATATCCATGATATCCTTGATATCCGTGATATCAGTGATATCCTTTATGTCAGTGAAATCCTTGATATCCGTGATATCCTTGATATCAGTGAAATCCTTTATGTCAGTGATATCCTTGATATCAGTGATATCCTTGATATCAGTGAAATCCTTTATGGCAGTGAAATCCTTGATATCAGTGATATCCTTTATCAGTGAAATCCTTTATGTCAGTGAAATCCTTGATATCAGTGATATCCTTTATCAGTGAAATCCTTGATATCCTTGATATCAGTGATATCCTTTATGTCAGTGATATCCTTGATACTACTAAATTATGACTTTTTTGCCATGCCATACTATGACTTTTTTTTACTGTACTACACAATGACTTTTTTTGCCATACTATACTATGACTTTTTTTTGCCATACTATACTATGACTTTTTTT